>JAJOOH010013186.1:0-17254 GCA_029582605.1 Solanum gracilifrons
CCGCCCCACTGTACTTATAGAAACATAATGAAATATGTTTCTAGATTTAAAAAGGAATGTTATTTATAGTTTATGAAAATTTACTTTAAAAGTACAATCAGAAATATATTGTCTGTCATTTCCCATTATTCAATTGATATTCTTCTCTCTATTGACTCTTTCAACACTTCCCCACCCTAATAACTCCATACGATGACTGAAACCGTTGCCGTCTCATCCATCCAGCTGGTAACCGTTACCGACAGTGAATTCCAAGATGGCTCCTTATAGACGGATCCTATGTTACAGTCCGGAACCTACATCGGCGTTGAACCGAACAATGGCGTACTGCCAAATGAAGGAAAGGGGCCCAATCTGACTCCAGCTCTAGCGGGGACTACTCTGGAGATGCAGAAGACCGCGTTGGCGGCTGAGATGGTTATGCCGGTGCATCAGGTGAATGTTGAGAGGCCAAGCTTGTTGCCGGGGGAGTGGAAGTTTGAAACAAAAATCTGTCATGCTGATAGGGTAAAAAATCCGTCTCTAAACTACATATGCATATAGTATTGGACTTAACTTGTGCTACATTTGGAATAGTTTTTCTCTTTTATCGTCTATTTAACAAAATAAATCTAGGTTTATATTTTACTCATCATGATTTCTGAATGCTATGTAATTATTTCTCTTATTATGTTTTATATATGCCTTTCTTCTGTGTTTTTTGTTTGTATTTTTGAAAATGCGTTGATATGTGTTACTTGAGGCGAGGGTCTTTCCGAAATAACATATTTACCTCTTAGGAGGCAGGAGTAAGGTATGTGTTTATTCTACCCTCTCAAAACACCACTTGTGGGATTACACTGGGTATGATGTTGTTATTGTTGTTGCTTGTTGTGCGTTATATAGCAAATGCATCTGAAAATGTGGTTATTTTCTCTAGTTTTCACTTTTAATATTGGAGTTTGAATTAGAATTATTTCAGAAACTAGAGCATGAAGGATTTTTAATTGTTTGCCGTCTTCAATAGAAGCAGAGACTGTTGTGTTTTGATTATGAACAAATGATAAGCTGTTATTCTACAAGTTTATCGTCTATTGAAATTATTAGAATGTAGATGATAGATATAGTACAGGGATAAATAGTGAAATGATGGCTGGAATGTGACAAAGATATAAACGTCTTACAAAGTGAAAATAGCTAGTCTGCAGTACTATTATTAACCAGTTTCCAGGGGTTAATTTCGGTCCAAAAATAAGGTGCTTTATTTCCTGAAAATGGGCGGGAAACACTGGCAGTGGCAGTGATGCTACAATTAGTGAATCAAAACATTAGTTATAACCTATCACTTTTATGTTTGTATTAGTCTTCCCTTTGTTTCAACGAAACATACATTTTCTTGCGTGTTTTAATGGTACAATTTCTTTTGCAGCCATTTGAGACTCCGCAAAGCAAAAAACAAAAGAGTGGCTCGAAAACAAAGAAGGTTGCTCATTTCCACTTCGAGTTTGCCAATCTGCCAGAGAGTGTGAGCTGGGTTCAGACTGACTCTAATGAAGATACGTGGAAACCTTTTGTTGATGGCAGCATGGTTCCTGAAACTCAGAAACAAGAATGGGATGCTGTCTTCTCAAGCGTCTCGAAGCTAAAGAGAGAGGAAAAAGAAATAGGGAAATAAGCGGCTATCCAAACTCTTCTCACTATCTATCTAGACTAGATAGTGTCTCAAATGCCTTATGAATTTGCCTTACTTTTTTGGTTTTCACAAAGGGATCTCATAGATGTTGCGAACTTCATGTTTTGGCAAAGGTGTAGGCATACATTGTTTCACCTAAACTTTGTTCATGATGTTTTGGTACCATTGAACTCTTATTTTGAAATAAATTAGTTTCAAGACTAATGAATTTGAAGCATTTTAGTAGGATTGACATATGAGGTCTTTATCTTAATGCTTGTGAAGTTTGCACCGGATTACAGGTTTGAGCCGTGGAAACAGTCACTAATTAAGTAGACGGTCTACATTACACCTCCCTTGAGGTGTGAGTTGGAAACAATCACTAATTAAGTATACGGTCTGCATTACACCCCTTGAGGTGTGAGTTGGAAACTATCACTAATTAGGTAGACGGTCTGCATTACACCCCTTGAGGTGTGATGTTTTCATATCCTACGTTAATACGAGATACTAAATAATATCCTCTATTTTTTTGTGCTTCTTTCTTCCCTTTTTTACCTTAAAAAAGGGAGAAAAAAGTAAGGATATGGTCCCCCATGTGATGAAGAAAGGCAACTCCATTAATACACAAATCACATACAAGTTGCATTCCATTTCCCAC
Source organism: Solanum gracilifrons (assembly GCA_029582605.1). Classification (NCBI taxonomy): domain Eukaryota; kingdom Viridiplantae; phylum Streptophyta; class Magnoliopsida; order Solanales; family Solanaceae; genus Solanum; species Solanum gracilifrons. The sequence goes on from JAJOOH010013186.1 coordinate 2,313, forward strand.
GTGAAGATGTCTTGCCCTAAAAAAAGGGAAAAAAGCAGCTGACTCACTCACTATTTTTATCTTTTTTAACCGAAAGTAATTGTTTTTTAAGTATTACTTCAACATTTTCTTTTAATTTATATTTTAAATATTTTATCGTATTCGATGTAATTATATGATCGTTGATTCGGTAGAGTCTATTATAAAATTGAAGTTAAAAAGTTGATTTGATTGAAATAGCGTGGTTAGCTTGGACTTTTTGATGAATAGGCAACAGATAACGACAATTATTGCCGGATTAGAAAAACGTTATATTTTCTTTTATATATTTCAACAAATGATTCTAATTTTTAAGTTTAGTCATAATTATACCAAGCACAAGAAATATACCATAAAAAGAAATTATCATAAATTATAAAATAAAAAAGTCGCATAAACTTTAACGTATACTTTTGAGTATGAGTTTTTGTCAAATATTTTCTATTTCACAATTTCAATTAAATCTAACTATCATAGTTTATATATAATAATAAATATATAGTGGAGATCAAAAATACAAGTGATAGTATTCTTACCATCCGAATAACTTCCTCTTGTCCACGGACTTTAAACTTATTTTATCAAAGATAAGGAACCATTTTTGTTTTTTCTCATTTTTTTTTAATATTTATTTTTTAACAAGACAAAGTGGTTTATACAAACTTCTAAAGTTTTCCTAATTTCAAGACAACACACAAAGGGCTGAAGAAATTGGAGAAAAAAATTTTGTTTGGTGTTATGGAAGATGAAGATTTGTTAGGTTGTAGCAGTGAGAAGAAAAATGGAGAAATAGTTGAGAAAAGTAAAATTAGTAATAGTAATGGCGTAGAGATTTCAGTAGCTACAGCTTCAACTATGTTTCCTGGGTTTAGATTTTGTCCAACTGACGAAGAACTCATATCCTATTACTTGAAGAAAAAGGTTGAAGGCTCTGATAAATGTGTTGAAGTTATTTCTGAGGTTGAGATTTGGAAACATGAGCCTTGGGATCTCCCAGGTACTCACTTTCCCATTTTTTATTTTATTTTTTTGCCTTTTTTCATTCACTTGTGTTAATATGGGTTATTGCCTATGTACGGGTAAGGATTGTGTACATCTTATCGTCACCAGGCTTTACTTGTGGGATTGCACTGCGTATGTTGTTGTTGTAGCGTTAATATGTGTTATTGTATATGGCCATCTTGAGCTTACTCCCAACTTACAAAGGACATGACCTTAAATAGGAAGGTTTGGAGGTCGGGTAAGGTAGAATATTAGTTGTTAGTTGAGTATACTCTTGCATCATGTGCTTACCGGGTACATGAACTTGGATAGGAGGATTTGGTAGTCGTAGTCACAGATTAGGTTAAAATGTTTGTTGGAAGTTGAGTGTTCTCTTGCATCTTGTGATTATCGGGGACATGATTTTAAATAGGACGGTTTGCTGGGAGTGGATTAGGAGAGAATTGGTAGTTGAACGTTCTCTCGCTTTTCTGTAGGATAGGCTTGGTGGTCATACATGTACCTACTTTCTTACCAGTAGTATTAGCACTATTCTCAAAGTTTCTTGTCTTTCGATTTCGATTGTCACCTGTGCTTTTTTGCTTCGGTTGTTGCATCATTTCATTGTCGCTATTGTTCTTTCATCCGTATGTTGTTTTCTACTCTTCTTTTTGCATTATTTCGTTGTTGTTTTGCTTTCATTTTTGTATTCCATTTTTCGAAATGCTTTGCTATGCTTTCTAATCTGAGGGTCTATCAGAAACAATAGCTCTACGAGGTAGGGGTAAAATCTGCACACACTCTACTCTCAAGACTCCATTTGTGGGATTACACTGGGTATGTTATTGTTGAAAGATATTTAAAATATACTTATAAAAGTAAAGATATATACAACTTCTATCCTCATTGGTAAATTTGGCACCATAAAATATAGTCAAATGACTTAACTCTTACTAGAAGTTGTGATAAAACCACATGTAAGGACTGTAAGGTTATACCAAGAGAAGCCATGACCACCAAACACAAGTTGATGGGCTTGGAGGTAAAGCGTGTGTGCATAGTAAGAAGAGATACAAAGCATTCGATGGTGGGCATTAAAGGGCGCTAACCAATTAGCTTTTCAAGAAAAACTATGATTGCAAGAATCTTGGTGGTGGAATGATGAGGTGCAAAGAGTTACTAGAACTAAAAGAAGAAAACTATAGAAAGTTACCAAAAACAAAAGATGATGAAGCCTTTGAAGAGTATAAGAGAGATAAGAGGGTAGGTAAAGAGGCTATTGGTAAAGCTGGAGAGAAGCCCTAGATGATTTGTACAAAATGCTAAAAGGACAAAGAGAGAAATGTTTAAAACTAAAATGATTGAGAGAGAAGCACAGTAAGCACTTAAACCAAGTGAATTGTATAAAGACAGTCCTCAAGAATTATTCATAGAAGATAATGAGATCAAGGAGAGATGTGAATGCTGTTTTGGTCAATTGTTCAATTCGAACCACAAGAATAATTGCATAATTGGTGACAATTTATCCCCTTTGTTCTCTGTCCTATATGATAATTCAAAGTCCACCAACTGCTCCTCCACATTCTAACTTCTTCCTTAGATTATTTTTGAGAAAGGTAATATGTATATTCATCAGCATCAAGGTGCTACTGGTATCCAACATTTACAATTACAAAAGGCCTTGTTTATCCAATAAGGATTCAAAAAATTCAAAAATACTATCTGCATCCTCTACATAATATTCTTTACACCAGAAGAGTAAGGAAAAAAACACTTCGTCTTGGTTTTCTTTATGAAGCATGAGTTGTCTTCAAAGCTCCTAGCATTTCTTTCATTCCATACAGTCCATCATATGCAAGCTGGAACAACCTTCCACCATTTCTTCTGTCTGATGCTACCTGCTGCACTCTTTCAACTCCATAGAAGATCCTTTGTATCTCCAGGCATGACCCATTTGACCCTAGCAAAATACAAGAACAATTGCCATAAGATACCAGTGAACTTATGTTCCTCAAAAAAAAAAAAAGACACTTGTGAGCTTACAGCGAAGGAAAAAGATGGCTGCTATTTTCTGCCTCCACCTGACAAAAAAAACAAACATCTGGAGGTCAACTGAATCCCCCTTTTCTGTAGGTTCTCGTGTGTCAAACATGCTTTCCTAGCCACCAACCAAGTGAAACATATCACTTTGAATGGAGCTTTGATTTTCCAGATAGTTTTCCAAGGCCACACTGAACCAGTGTAATTAGTTCTGACAAATAATGATAGGCAGAGCTGACTGAACTTTTGGTAGTTGCTTCCATTCCATACCAAAGAATCATCAGAGTTGCTGACTCCATGAAAACCCTCTCTTCTGTTCATAATATCAGCCACCCTCTCAATCTCCCAACCTTTCAACAATCTTCTAAAAGGAAGATTCCATCCGTGCTTCTTCATGGGGAATACTCAAGGATGGGAGGATATTAAATACCTTAAAAAGTTCTTGCCAAGTTATAAGTAAGGTCATAAATGCTGAATGGGATAATAGTGAATGAGCATGTATATGCCATTGCCGACTCCAGATAAGGACCCATGTGTTGATGGTCTTTGTGCATATACAGCGGTATGGCTAGAGATGGGTCATCATAAACTATATTGTACCAAAATTTTGCCATTATCACAATTTCTTTTTACACAAGTTTTGCTTAAGTTTGACACTAAAGCTTCTTGAGTGAATGCCATTAACAAATGTACTGAAGGGTAGTTGGAAGTCGTCATGCTTCCTTTGCTTCAATACTACTATTTAGACGGCTGTGTTTCTTAGTAATTTTCTTGGCATCATTCTTGCCTATCTGTCTGATGCATCAATTGATCATTTCATTTATTTGCATGTTACCAGGTAAATCCATTGTTCAGTCTGATAATGAGTGGTTCTTCTTCTCTCCTCGTGGAAGGAAGTACCCAAATGGCTCACAGAGTAAAAGGGCAACCGAGTCTGGTTACTGGAAGGCCACAGGAAAAGAACGTAATGTGAAGTCTGGTACTAATATAATTGGCACAAAGAGAACCCTGGTGTTCCACATTGGTCGGGCACCTAAAGGACAGAGAACACAGTGGATAATGCATGAATATTGCATGACGGGTAACCCTCATTATCAGGTATCAAGGCTTGAACCGTCGTCCTTTTCTGAGCTAGAAATACTGTGAAGACACCTACTTCTAACGATTTTTGTTGTAGCATTAATAGTTTCTTTTGGGCTTTTGTTGCTGAATGATTGGCTAATATGTCAGTCACTTAGGGAAGTGAACGTTCTAGCATGGTTCGTCATGAAGTTCTTGGTTTTGGTGTAATCTTCTTTATTATGCCATCTGGAAAATAACATGACAACTATTATTTCACTTGTGTTAGCAGGTCAGAGCATAATGATATATTTTCTCTGAAGTGAGAAAGGAACTCGGGGCTGCACTTAGCTTAATTTATAGACTGATCAATTGGTTTAATCTGGTAACTTTATTTAAAACGTGATTGACGAAAGATTAAATATATTTGCTACTGGATTGTTGAGCTTTATTTCAAAACATTCAAGTGGTAGAATAATAGCAAGCATCATAGATAAATCAGGGATTACTGTTGTTAATCATTAATTGCTAGATATTACATGTCTATGTTAACATTGATCAAGGACCTCACATGATGTTTCAAGAATTCATCCACTTACTGCAAACGTTGGAGTCTAGTATGGTACAGATTGTGTTGCAATATTATTTGCTCAATGAAAACAATGTGTTTGTTGCAGTTGGTTGAAATATGTCATTTTCTACATGAAGCAAGTTGTTCTAATGTTCTATTTCCATGTCTTGTACAGGATTCAATAGTTGTTTGCCGCCTACGGAAGAATAACGAGTTTCATTTGAATGACACCCCAGGAAATCAAAGGAATCATCTGGCTGTAACTAATGACACCGTTGATTTGTCTAGGGCAGTACAGTTGAATGGTTTGGGCGGCTTGATAAATGGAGCGGAGTGTTGTTCGAAAGAGGCTAGTAGCAGTTTTAGTTCTCATTCGGTCGAGCAGATTGAATCTGGATCAGAATCCGATAAGCTGAATAAAGAGTTGCCTCAGCATCATTCCTCTAGTTACTGGAAGGTTCTGCTTCTGCCTCTCTTCTATACAGCTCGGCTTTTAACTAGTGTCAGCCTTTATGTTTGTTGGTTTACATATTTTAAGACAGTTTCTTGAGGAACAGTATGCTGTTAAATCAATTAACAACTTTGTCTCAATATTTTTTGCCTTCTTTTTCCACTATATGATTATGAAACTGAATCTGTTAAAGTATAACTCAATAGCCGTCCTTCGCCATGACATTGGCATTTCCTCAGTTTCGTAGGGACATTCTGTTTCGTTCTTTCTTTATCTTTAGAAGTAGGATGAGGTGATAGAGCAATCAGCTCCTTCGAGTTATCTCTAAGCTGTTCTTTCTGTTTATCTCTATTCTCCGAATTTGATGACTTAGTACTCTTGAGGTCAAACATATCAAACTTTTAAAAAATATATATATTTTTTTTAAAAAGATGTCAAACTTTCTGGTCCTAATGTCTTGCTGTATCAAATTCCAGGATTGTGATGAAGAGGATTGTTTTGCTGATATAATGAAAGATGATATCATTAAGCTAGATGATTCTTCATACAAGGCAAAACGCAATCTGTTGCCAACAATCAATAGGAAGCTTGAATCCTCTACAAAGTCGCCAACGTCTCAGGAACCCCAAAATCTGATGTCTAATAGGCTGCCTTTCCAGGGCACTGCAAATCGAAGACTAAAACTACAAACGGAAAAAGTACCCCGTGGAGTAGAGAGGTCTGAACCGCATGAAGCCATTAAGAAGAATATCCATGCTCGGGGCATCAGTAGACAGTTGATTAACATAATTCCAGTTAAAAGGATGAAGCAATGGCCGATACCTCTACTTCTCGTTTCCTTGATGTTACTGGTCGTGTTTCTTTGTTTGTTCGGAGTTCCACAACAAGTAAAATGGCATTACTCCAGCTGAAGCTAATCTCACTCCAGCATAGATGTCTTTTGTAGTATTTAGAGTGGCAGTTCAGAGAAAGTTGATTCAGCTTTTGATGCATTTTAAGTAGGCTTTGCTTATGTCCAAGATCTGTACTTTACCAGAAATGTACAGGATGACTCCTTGTAAATTTTGTAGAGTTGTATAATAGTAATAGAACTTAAGGTTTTGGTGTCTTTAATTTTACATTGTTGTATAATACCTTGTAATTTGTAAAGATATGTAGCTATATAATATGCGCGGCGGTTGTTCATTATTTTTTGCAGGAACAATTTCAACTCTGGTTCACATGTTGGGAAGGCTTGTTTTGTGAGCCCTTAGAAAGAAATCCTTATCTGGACTTGCCAAAGGGAAGTTCAAGTTACATTACCATATTTTTGTGTTTTCTTGTTTTGTGCATCTGGTTTTGTCAACCAACTTGGCATGTTCAGATCATATGACGCTTTGATGATGATCTAGTCATAATCAGAGGCAGACCTACCCTTAGAGTAGGTTGAATCTCGTGCTTCGGAAATATATATATGTGTATATATATATATATATGTGTGTGTGTGTGTGTGTGTATATATCTTTAATATGAGTTATATATATTGATTGGTACCCTCATTCACAAATCACAATGGTCTGATAGCTGCACTGATACAGGGTGTACAAATGATCCTTGTGTGTAGACTTAGGTTTGTAGCCACAGAACCAGTAGTGTCTCCATTATTTTGAAATCCTGAATCTACCTCTGATCATTCAGAGGATGATTATAATACTCCTTTGAGGGAAAATATGTTACAACATTATTCATTGTAACATAGCTCATCTTGACAAACAAATGACTATGAAATAAATTAAATGAAGATGAATGTCAAGACCCAAGTTTGAAAAGCCTAACTTTGTAAGCATAAATTCTCAGCTTGTTTGGTGCCAAGATGGTGATTATGTATACTAGACAAGATACATACAAGTCCTTTATCTTTAGGCTGCGATTTAAAGTCTTCTTGTTATTTCACTTGGAGTATTAATAGTCTCGTGTTTACAATACTGATGCGTTTTTGGTCCTCTCTTAAACTTCCTCCTATTTTAAACATTGATTTTGTCCACAATTTAGTATATGAAATGTTGAGCCATATTTCTTTTTGTTTAATAGAAACAATAACTCTATGTAAGGGAAGGTGAAAGAAATAGTGCTTTTTATTTTGTTTAGTACAAATATCATTGCAGTTAAAGCAAAAAACCTACTTTTGCTTTTCAAACTATTCTCTACATTGACATGAAACTCTTGCAAATATTATCGAAGATAAATTCCAAATTTAAAATATGAAGAGTGAATAAAAGGTAGTGTAACAAGATAAGGTCGAGTCTAACCACTCCTACCAAGACAAAAAAGGAAAAAGAAGACTTGCATGTTCGAGGTCTCAAGTTTGAAACCTCTTGAGATTTGTTTTCTGGGTCGAGTTGATCGCACCAGGCTTGCATAGTACACCTTACCTCTGCTATGTGGTTTGGGAGCTATTGCATGAGAGTAGCGGCTACGGTTTTATCAAAAAGGAAAAAGAAAGTTGTGCCAAAATTATCTTTTATGAAACTTGTGGTAACCTTATTGTAATTTCCAAAAATCTTTTCTCTCAAACTTGTAATAAAAAGAGTAGTTAGCTGCAGTTGAATTTTCCCCAATAATTCTCCAAATTAACTATCATCATAAATTCATAATCTATCATTTTTGCTCTCAAATCTCAATTTCACTATTTGAATTTTTCTCAGTGAAAGCAGTTTGAAACTCCCAGAAGTTCAACACCAAACTAAAAAAAAGAAAAAAAAAGAAAAAAGAAATAAAAAGTGTAATCCAAGAAGACCCTTTTTGTTCTTCACAATTACTGGACCTATGGTTAGTTGAACTCCACTTCAAGCTTAGATCTTGTAAGTTATTTGGTCAATTTTTCTGTATTCTCCATTTGGGTATTTGGGAAATTTGTGGAATTTCATTTTAAAAGTGGAAAAAGATCAGTATTTTACTTGCTGCAACTGAATTTTTTGAGATTGTATCCATGTTTTAAACTGTTTTTTTCACTTGGGTTTTGTAGTTATGGTGTATCCTAAGTTATTTGGTTAATTTATGTATTCTTCATTTGGGTTTCTAGGAAATTTGTGGAACTTCAAAATAGAGGTGAAAAGATCAGTTCTTTGTTTCTACAACTGGCTTTCTTTGAGATTGTATCCATGTTTTGGACTGTTTTTTCACTTGGGTTTTTTTGGTCATGGAGCATTCTAAGTTATTTGGTTAATTTCTGTATTCTCCATTTGGGTCTCTAGGGAATTTATGGAATTTCAAATTAGAAGTGAAAAAGATCAGTTTTTGATTGCTATAACTGGCTTTTTTAAGGTTCTATCCATGTTTTAAACTGTTTTTTCACTTGTTTTTTTTTAGTAATGGAGTATCCTTAAGATACTTGGCTAATTTCTGTAGTCTCCATTTGGGTGTCTAGGAAGTTTGTGGAATCTCAAGTTAAAACTGAAAAAGATCAGTTCTTTGTTGTTACAATAAGGCTACTGGGTTTTTTCCCCCTAAAGATTCTATCCCTGTTGTAGATTGTTCTGTTATTTGGGTTTTTAGTGATGAAGCATTCTAAGTTATTTGGTTAATTTATGTATTCTCCATTTGGGTATCTAGGAAATTTTGTGGAAATTTCAAACTAAAAGAGAAAACGATTAGTTCTTTGTTGCTACAACTGGTTCTTTTTGAGATTCTTTCCATGTTTTAAACTGTTCTGTTACTTGTGATTTTAATCATGGAGCATTCTAGTTTTTTTTGGGTTAATTTATGTACCCTCTATTTAGGTTCTCTTGGAAATGTGTGGAATTTGAAATTAAAAAATAATAAAAAGAAAGATAAGGTCTACTTGCTATAACAGGGTTACTGATTTTCTGTAAATTCTATCCTTTTTGTAAATGCTTTGCTACTTGGAATTTTAGTATGGAGCACTGTAATTGGGTTTTTTTTTTCTCTTTAGGTTCATATGAATTGCCAAAAATCAGCTTTTATGATGTAAACTTGTAGGTTTGGGAGCACATTAATAATTGAATAAGTGAAGGCACTACAATAATCTATTGAATAAAATACAAATGCGGACATTACTGCCTTATTTTAGCTAGATTATAGTGAAGGTGGGTTCTGTTATGATTTTTTTTAAGATGATCCAGTTGTTGATGATAATATGTGTTTTGTTTCGTTTGTAGGATTTGCTGGCAGGTTGTGTGAGAGTAGTTTGTAATGATGTCAAGACCAATGCTGCTTGTTTTTCTGTTGATTGTACTCATAATCACATCTCAATTTGAATGGAAGCAGCAGCTGGTGAGTGATGTCGAACCGAGTCCTAGTATATCTCAGAAGCAGCAGCAGATCTCAAAGAGAGAAGAAGCTGTTAAAGAGAAGGTAATCATGTGATCATGTTTTAGTTGCATATTGTATGATATTGTGAATGAATTGCTTAGCTTTTTTTTCTTGCCTATGGTTAATAAATGACCTCGGAATATGGGTATTTGAATAAGTCATTGTATCTTGCTGATGAATATTTAAATCATTAAATGTGCACCTGATATTTCTCTGACAATTTCTTAGTGAAAAAGTGACATAATAGGCATTGGCTAATTTAAAGGCACTCGTTGATCTTTTGCATCTTGATTTTTTAGTTTTTCCGTTGTTTCTTCTCTAGGTTGATTTTTAAGTCCTTTGCACTTTGATACTTTATTTCAAGATTCTGCATTAATTACAAGTATAAAAATTAAAGGGATTCTGCATCTTACTGAGGTTTTAAACTTGCAAAAAGTCATAGCAACAAGATGAGATATGGAGTCTACAGGGGTAGAGTTAGTAATGTGATTAGGAGTTGGTTGGTCAGAGATAAAATCTGAGATCCTTAAGGATCCAATTTATTTGTGTAAGATGAGATTATGAACGGAATTGTACTTATGATCTACGTTGCTCAGATTCTCCAAAAATTCTGTCAAATCGTGTTGGATCTTTGAAAAATGCACTATTTTTGGAGGATCCAACACGCACCCGAAGGCATTTTTGAATAGTCCAAGCAACAACTTACTATTTGATACCTTCACATATTGCTGTCCAACCAGTTACTTCCATGTTATTCTTTCCTTTGGTTGGAGATACTATAGTCTTTCCTGTGGATCCTTCTCATCTCCAAGAATGGAATGAACCAAGTTATCTAATATGAGAGTGAAGAATAAAAACCAACTTCGAACTTATCTCTTACCAAATTGCGATGCTTCAAGCACCTCTAATGCCATGAAATTCTTGGATAGACTCAATCGTACACATAATTGGTTTATTTTGGCCTTTTTGTTGCATTGCTCACAACTTGCTTTACACTCTTAAAACTTTCCGTTATCTCGCTTTTAATGAAGTGTGCCTCAGTTTTCGTGGAATGAAGTGTGCCTCAGTTTTCGTGGATGTCATCGGGTGGACTTGTATAAAGATACTTTTAAACCATGCAGTATATGTTATGAAGGTTAAATATCTGTAAACTGCTCTAGTTTTGTACCCTGTTGATGCCAGCTATATATAACATCTTACTTCATTAAAAAAAAAAATCATTATCTGTAAACTTCTCATTAATCATAGAGTTAGAGCCTATTTGGATTGGCTTATTTTAAGTTCTTTTAAAGCATTTTGGAGTGTTTGGATAAATTTATAAAGTGCTTACAAGCACTTATTTTTAAGCTAACATGATAAAAATAAGCCAAAACCATAAGTTAGAAGGCTTTTAAGTCAAAAGCCAATCAAACAGGCCCTTAGTTCCATGAAGTCCCAAATCCTTCATGTTGACTTTAAGTAGTCTATCTACCTTTTTTTTTTTTTTTGAGAAAGTAGCATTTTTTGTATAACTATTTGCTGCATAAAAACTACAGCTATCCATACTTACAAGGAAATATAGGAAGATGTACTAAGCTATAACCTAGTCTATCTACCTTGGAGCTGTATCAAAGGAGCATAGTTTCAAGTCTTATGAAGCTTTAGCCAATGGATGTGGCCAATCAAGAATAAATACCCAAGTACTAAGGTTACACATTTTTGGGCCTTGAAAGTGCATAATTGAAGGAAAGAGGACTGTAAGGACTAAACGAGGGAAGACTTGAAACTAGAATAGGGCTAGCGCGTGATACCTTTTATGGCATGTATTGCATCAATTGTTTATAGTCTTACAAGTTCCCCTCCAGTTTTGTAGCCTCTCTTTCATGAATCTTTTCTAAACCTCCTCCCAACATAGAAATTTCTCCAAACAATCTTTGGAGGGGGGCTAGAAGACGTTTTAGAGGGTGCCATGCCTTTTTAAAGTTACTCAAATTGTAGTAGGATGTTTCTCACTATAATATCCCAATGTGCATTAATAGGTATCCATTAAATCTTAGGGTGTATTTTTGCTATAATTTCCCCCGTGGAAACAACATGAGGCTCAAAGTTTTCCTTTAGGCATTGTCTGCATCAAATCTTATCCCCTTGGGGTTTCTAATTCCTACAATTGAGATCGTTGAATCAACGTTTTAAAAGGAAAAAAATGCAAGGCAATTGGTTTTCCTTGCTATGAGGAGAGGCCTATGTCTCGAGGCTTGAGGTGTATGCCTTACAAGACATTCTATTAATATGGAAGAGTATTTGTTAGAATTAGAGAAAGAACTTGGAAAAAGTAAGCAGATAAGAAACTCATATATTTGTCTCCTTCATTTTACTTGTAGAATCTCTGTTGTGTATTTCTTCTGTACTTGTTTTGCATTGTCACTTCGTTATCTTGAGACATTGCAATAGCAAAAAAGGAACAATAGAAAAACACAGCAGGAGAACCGTAACAGTGTAGCACCAACTGCAAACCAAATTTATTGATCGAGGCTTGAGGATAAGAGAGGGGGAGAACAATGAATCTTGTAGCATGCTTTGGCCTTTTAATATGACAAAAACTATCCCTCATTAATCAGAACCTTTAAGGGGAAAAAAGAAATGACTAATTTTTTCCGAGAAAATCAGATGAAATCTGTTATGTGGGCAAGGATAAAAAGAAATGACTATGGGTGTGATCGGTACGATGTAAAATATTTCCATGAAAAATAAATTCTTGGAAAATGTTATCCAAGAAAATAAAGTGGGTTTCTTACTTATTTTCTTGTGTTTGGTACCCTAAGCAAAAAATATTATCCTAAAAGTATTTGTATATAAACTAGACAAAATCTAAGGCGCTGGGGATGGGGGCTAGAGGGGTGGGGTGGTGATGAGGTGTACCGGAGGGTGGAGAGGACACAATCGATGTAGAATGACACATGTGAAACTTATTTTCCCTACTTCCACTAAGGAAGTTATTTTTCTCATTTTTAAGGAACTTATTTTCCTAGAGAAAATGTTCTCCTAAAATTTTGACCAACTGAACATGAGAAAAATTGGAACCTACATACCGAACACACACTGTAATAAAGCTTGAGTCTCATCTGAAAGGCGTAGAGTCGCTAATGCCTGTTAATAGAAGGCAAAAGGTGAATGCCTAATTCTGTGAAGCATGAGGCAAATTATGTGCTAGCCACAATGGACGCCTTGGGGCTTGCATCAGCTTTACCTTACAACAGACCAATGTATAGCAACGACCAACTATGTTAAATCTCATGGACAAACTATCTACTGTACTATTTTCTTCCTGAGTCCAACAACTTTTTTCTAAAAAAACTCAGCTTTTTAAGGGCTTTCGAACTCCAGACAGTTTTTTTTCTTGTTATTGATTATTATGATGTTCAAGCAGCATACACGCACCTCGACTTTTTTTCTGTGAGTACCTAGGGCCTCCTGCTAGCACAAATACTGCGGAACTTTGTCCAGACAGATGAGAAGAAATCACCTATAGCGTATTTTTTATCTGCTGGAATTTGAATCTTGGTTTCCCGTGATTTTCATTTCACTCACTTCTTGTCTGCTAATGATTTCCAGACAATTTTACAAGGAAAATCCTTTGTTTTTGTTTTTTTATCATTATTTTCTATAAAGCAGCGAACTCCGTACTTTTAATACAAATATGCATTAAATGTTTAACATTTTCAATCTCGTATTTTACCCATCGTTATTGGTCATATTCTCGTAGGGCCTTGAAAGAAGCTAGTTTCCTTCTAGAACTTGTCTCCCCCAGAAGAACTTTATAGATCTAGGAAATAAAAAAAATTGTTTCAAAATGACAGAATAGCTGTTGAATTGAAATAAGGCTCTTCTCTATACCAGCAATTCCCTAAAACATAACATGATACTTGGGCCTCGCTAAAATAATCAAAATAGCTCATACACAACAGTGTTAAACAGAAAAAAGTTGCACTTAACTCGATTTTCTAACTTCAAGGTGGTCATCTCTTCTTCTGCTTATGTCTTTGAAATTTCTGAGAAACTTTCAGAAGTAGACACTGGAAACAAATAAATGAACAAAAAGAAATTGTCAAAAAAATAAAACTTTCTAAATGTAGAGCTCACGGGTTCAAGGTAGTGGGTATCTTCTTGTACTTTTTCTCTTTTCTTCTACCTAGGATTTTTCTTCTTTTTTACTACCCTGTCCGTTTTCCTTTGCCCTGTTTAGCTTTGATTGTTTAAATTATATGTTGCTGATTTTTTTTTTCCTCGCAGTGATAAAATATAATTGCTGAATTGTTTTGTTTCTTAACAATGACTAAAGTGTTGTTGATTTTTTTCTTAATAGTGATAAAAATATAATGTTGATTATTTTTCTTAAATCTTATCCACAATTAAAAATGGCTGACCCAGCATGAAAATATGAGAAAAGAAGTTAGTGAGACCAATAGGACAACAATTGTTTATCTCTTTTGTGACAAGACAACTAAAAGGGAACCTTTTTTAGTTTTTAATATGAATTTCTGCTTATATATTTTGTCTTATTTATTTTTGTTTTTTTTTGTTTTAAATTGTGCTTCACTTCAATGAAGCAAGCACTTTGCTTAAAATGTGAAGCGGGATCTTGTCGTTTTTCTTTGCTTCGCGCTCCCCTAAACACTGGTTGCTGGTGGAAGGTGTCAGGTATTCCCTAGAATTAATCGTGCAAGCCTGGATGCCACGGTTATTAAACTTGTAGCAGAAGTTAGAAACGCATAAATGAGATAATAAAATATATAAATTAGCACACTTGAGTAAAAGACGGTAAAGACTTAAATCAAATTGATTATGTTAAAGATGCTTTTCAACAAGGCTTACAGGAGATTTAGATTAAAGAGAGATATTTTGTTGATCAATTACTGAATTTTACCTAGCTATAGGCCTAGCTCAAGTGGCAAAAGGTGGAGGATTTGTGGCTTAGGTCGCAGGTTCAAGCCCCACACCATGCAAAGCGAAGCCCGGTATTTAAGTTGAGAAGGGTAGAGGGGCGGGTCCATTATCCACTGAGTTTAGAAGGATGTGATTGGTCCAAAGGGCGGGTCACAGACGGATTTCTCGATTATCAAAAAAGAAAAAATCGTAGAATTTTACCAGCAAGAGAAAGGACCACATAAAATATGAGGGAAAGAAGAACTTGTAATCGAGATGTTATCCATATGAATGTTTGGAATTGTCATGGAAAAGGTTAGAATCAAATTATTCAATGTTATATTAGAATAGGTTTAAGTGAGACTAACTATATCAATTTTAGCCAGCATTAGACAAATGAAGTTAGGGGTCGTTTGGTAGAGTGTATTAGGAAAAATAACGCATGCATTAGCATTGTGTATTACTAGTACCTTGTTTGGTACTCTTTTCCAACCTATGTATAACTAATGCAAGCATTAGTTATACACTCTATTATGTATTAAGGTGTGTATTGCTAATACCATGGATTTCTAGGTATTAGCAATGCAATGGTTTTAATGCATGCATTAG
>JAJOOH010013187.1:0-13730 GCA_029582605.1 Solanum gracilifrons
ATATATATATATATATATATTATATACACATACTCTATTATGTATACAACCATGTTTCTTCTTGTTTTTTTTTAAAAAAATTTAGTGAATTTCCATATAACCTTCTAGAAAGTATTGATTGATTAAAACGGCATCCGCAGACAAAATGATTTGAGCTACATATTCAAAAAGATAGTTAGAAAGGCCTTCAAATGTCAAATGATTAATTGATCAAAGTGGAAAAACTTTAGGATAATAAAGTCGTTGAAATTAATGATCAATATCTACTTTCTTTAATTATTTATTCGATCAGTTCCTCCCCTTATGCAATATCACATTTTACTGGTCTTTTAAGATTTTATCTACATCGAAATTTCATACAACTCTACCAGATGAATTCTGTTTTAGTTGAAGTTCTTGGAGGTTATTCTATTCTATTTCTTTGGAGAGACATTTAAAAATTTTCATAAATTTCATAAATTCATGAGTTATTTATAAAGAGAATAAGATGTAGTCTTTTATATTTGAGAAACTCGCTAATAACAGCTTTCGAATCACGAAGAAATTCAGAGAGAAGAATCAATTGAGGAACAAAATTATATTGACACTGTATCAATAAAATATTCTTATTTTTTTTGTAATTGCAATTTATTTTCTGTCCCTTTAAAGTTTGTCACAAACAATAACGGTCATTAAAAAAAATCTATAAAGTACAATGTATAATTTAATAAAGTATTCATATTATATTTTGACTATTAATTAAATGCTACTATAAAAAATGAATATTGCTAATTACTTAAGAGTTTAGACCTCTTTGATACACTAGGATAAAATTGGAAAAATATAATTAATTTTTCAAAGTGATAGTTATTTTAGAGCTAAAGCAATACTTATAATGAAATTAAAAAATGTAGATAATAAGCATGATTTTTAGAGGTATTTTCCTCTATGACTTGTATTGAGAGGTACTAGACAAAGTAATAATTACGTCTTTTGAATAATCTCCAAACTTAATTCTCTACTTAATACTTTATTTAGATTTCCACTCGTTATCACAATTCAAAATAACAATTTTACACGTGCCCTTTATCCCCCCACCCACCCCCACCCCCCCTCAAATTATACAATATTTTAATATTTTATTACTATCTAAATTCAATTAATTAACCGGCCAAAACAATAAAGTCCAAGAAGACTTATGCGAATGTTAATTTCATAATTAAATCGACATATTTATTTATTATTATTCTCTCTGTCTCAATTTATACGATTCACTCTCTTTTTAGTTCGATCCAAAAGGAATGACACATATTTTCTCTTTTTAAAACTCTGTGTGACTGTGTCAAGTCAAAATCATATCACATAAATTGAGACGGACAAGCCACCCATGACACCCCTTCACCAAAAAATTACATTGTATATAAAGGTCAATTTTTAAAAAAATAAAGGAAAAATCACGCCCTATACACATTTAAGAGTCAATTTTACGGATATTAAACATACTTTTAAAAAATTCTTACTTATAACAGTTTATTTAGGAGTTACGACATATCATTTAAAGTTAATTTTATTTAAAAATCAATTTCCATTTATTTAATCAATGATTAATCTATTTATGGTTTTTTATTATTAATTAATAATATGTAATTAAATTGATTTATGTTCCTTTTTTAAATCTGAAATTATCAGTTACATAGTTATAGGGATTCACCTACAACATGTTTCCTTCTTTACCGTTACCACCTCCCATACGTCAATCCCACCCTCCTCCAAACCGCCCATACGTCAATCCCACCCCCTCCCCCACGCTCATCCAATTCTGCACGCCATTAACACACAAGCCCACTTTTACCTTCATCTATCACATCTTTCTCACCACCAAACTACACTAACTTCACAATCCTCCATTCAATTTAGTTTTTCAACAAAATCATGTCAAAGAAAACGGTTGTAAATCCTCAAAAGAGCCCTCTATTAGTCGAAGGAACTTATACGGATGAAATTCATGCTCCATCTTTCAACATTTTAACTCAAACACCGTCGCCAAACATTGTTTGAAACTCCGGCTAGGGGTGGTTCATCTCTATTGAAAGATCAAAAACAGAAAGAAAGAAAAAACGACTCAAATAAAAGGGTGAGTCCGATAAATCGAAAGGGAAGAAGAGGAAGGGGAAAAAAGTTGAAACCCCTTCTGATTCTGATTCTGATTCTGATTTTGTTACTGAATAAAAAAAGAAAAAAGGAAAAAAAATCAATGAATGTTGAAGTTGTGAAAATCAATGAATGTTTATCTTGTAGATGGTTTTGATGACTGAGCAACACCTAAAAAGACAAATAAGTTATAAGGGTAAGTATTATATTCAATTTATTTTCACATTATTAAAACTACTGTTTTTTTCTTTAAAAATATCACATTATTCTTATATTATTTTCGAAATAGTTGTTTGGATGAAACGTGTATGAAATCTGATTGATATGTGTATGATTTTAATTAAACAGTTGATTCTTGGATATTGTATGATTTGTGATATAATAGTGGTATACAAATGGTATGAATTGTGTTTTAACAGTACGTGTGATTGTCTATTAACTGTATATACAAAGAGTGAGGATGACGCGATCAGTGAGAGCGAAGTTACTGGTACGGTTGCTAGCAAATTTGGTGGACCTCGCATAGCAAAAGAACATGTTCCGGATACCACCAATTATCCTACACCAAGACCACATACAAGAAAATTGAAATAGTTGATTGCACCTTCTACTTTTTTAGAATTACATGCTATTTTTTAAAACTTTTGGACAACTTTTTTGTGTTTAAGTATTTCATGATATATAATACCATATGTTTTCTTCCAATCAGATATCATCTACATATGAATTACTGTTTGGCTATTATAATTTCAGGATACTAATAATATACAGACTTCATACCATTTGGATTCACTATTTTAAAATATCAGTGTGTATTCAAATTGTACAATTAATGGATGAAATGTGTGTGAAATTTGATTAATATGTATATGACACTGAATTTAATGTTTGATGGTTGGATATTGTATTAATTGTGATATAATATTGGTATACAAATGATATGCATTGTGTGATTATATGAAATTGATTTATTGTTGGTATAATATGTGTGATATAAGCTGAAGTTCGTGTTGGAATGAAACTTGAATAAGATTGGTATAAAGTTTGTTATATATTTACACTATCTTATATATTAATCTGGAATACATTTTATTTCCAAGTATATTAAATCTGTATGAATAATTAATGAATCGCGTATATGAAATCTGAAATCTGAAATCTGTACAAATATTTACACTATCTTATATATTAATCTGGAATAAATTTTATTTCCAAGTATATGAAATCTGTATGAATAATTAATGAATCACGTATATAAAATCTGAAATCTGAAATCGGAAACCTGTACAAATATTTACAAGATCTTATATATTAATTTGGAATAAATTTTATTTCCAAGTATATGAAATCATAAAGAAATCTACATTAGCTTTCTTTTGATCTAAAAAAACCCGCACACCAATATCATTGTTGATACTAACAGGGTGACATCTATCACTAACTATATATTTTATCTCTATATTGTGAATATTAGCATCTATCATTAGCTGCGATGTTATCGCACTTACTAGACCACTATAAAGACTAGAATACTCATATATAATCCCCTCCATCTGAAAACCAACATATTTCCCCGTTTCATTAAAAAAAAATAACAATTAGTCTTACATAATACAAAAAAAAATATAAAAAATTGTACACACTTATCATTATTTTTTCATACAAAAATCATTCAGACAGTAAACTACAAACATATTTCATTAAAAAATAAAATTTCAGATTTCATACCCACTTAATACAAATTTCATACATACAATCATCATTTATACCAAATTTATACATTTCTCATACCAAATAGTTCATTCCTTTCACACAAATTTATACATAATTGACAAAACTTATATAAACAATAACATTTCAAATTTCATACCAACTTAAAACATTTTTCATACAATTATTCAAAATTCTAAATAACTTTTTTTACTAACTAGTTAACACACTTTCATACCAACTTAAAACAACTGTCATACAATTCTTCAAAATTCTAAATAACCTTTTTTTCACATTAGTGAATACACTTTCATACCAAATTCATTACACTTATACTAACAAATTCATTCAAAACTATACATTTTAATTTATTTTTTCAGGAAAAAAAACAGTAATCAATATTATAATTTTGATCTACGTACCCAATCTACAACGATAAAAATATTTATATGTTATACATTTATACTCAAATCTTTCATATATTGCGGCAACTTCTCACGAAATCATTGTTTTGCCAGTATAAAAAATAACCAAAAAATAAAAAATATAGTGACATTAAACCCCTACCAAAAAACATAAACTTACCAAGAAAATCACTAATATTACAGTTTCACAATAGCTAATATGTATTATGAACAAAACGTATTGTTTATAAAAAAAACATATCACATTCAATATAGTGACGATGTACAAAAACAAAATCACAAAATGTGATTTACAGTTTCATTTTTTTTTTCATTTCACTGAAATCCAAATACAAATAGTAAACAATTAAATATACTAACCTAAAGGATCCTATCTTCCGCCATGTTTAATTAATATTGATACGTAGTTGTCCATCACAAAAAAAAATAGGATTTTTCAAACAAAAAAAAACTTCAATTAGTCGCCAGTGACAAAATTTCTGGAAGAAAATTGAAGAGAGAGAAACGTGGAAGAAAAATGGATAAAATCAGATTTTTGAATTAATTTTAACAAATTAGAGTGAATTAAGGAAACTGAATATTCTTAATTAGTTTGAGATTCCTTAATTCATGCTAATTAATAATTATCTTAAATTAATTCAAATTTAATTGACACCCCTATTTCTTCTTTTTTTTTCATTTTTTCCTTATTAATTACATATTATTAATTAATAAAAAAAAACCATAAATAGATTAATCATTTATTAAATAAATGGAAATTAATTTTTAAAATCAGATTTTTGAATTAATTTTAACAAATTAGAGTGAATTAAGGAAACTGAATATTCTTAATTAGTTTGTATCCCTTATTTCATGCTAATCATTAATTATCTAAAATAAATTCAAATTAAATTACATCCCACAATTTCAGTTTTTTACTTTATTATTTCTAATTCCGTTTTTTTTTTAAATTTTCGTTTATCTTTTTTTTTTTTTTTACTTTTTTCGAATTAATAAAAACATTTCTTTTATTTGTGAATTTGTTATAACCTGAAAATTTTAATGCTATAGCTTGAAAGTCTAAATCTACTGCTATGGCCTGAAAATGGTACTATAATATATGTCATATATGAAATTTACACAAATAACAATGACATTCATTATGCCAATACATATGTAAATTACTCTTTATAATATTCATATTAAAATATTGTGTAACATTATTTTGTTTTATTTGTTTTTACTGATTGATAGTAGGTTTTACACTACTTTCTTTGTTAGTACTCTCAGTGGTGAAGTCACGTGGTAGTCAGGGTGTCCAATTGGACATCCCTTGCGTCGGAAAAAATATTGTATATACAAGTAAAATGATACACATAATGTTTAAATAACGTATTTTGAACATCTTTAGCATAACAAGCTATTGTACCCCAATGGTTTCACCTCCTTGGAAAGAGGAAGTGTTTGTGTGTTTGAATCTCACTAGTTTTACTTTTTGAAAAGAATTTTGATAGTGTTATCTGAACACTCTTTGTGAAATTCCTGACTCTGTCCCTTAAAACTCCTTAGTTGTTATGTTTTCTAAATAGCTCTCTTCTTCTTTGTACTTTGATTTGCTAAATTCCTAGCTCCGCCCTTGAGTACTCCTTAGTTGCTATGTATTATAAAGAGTTCTCTTCTTCTTTGTACTTTTATTTGCTACTCTTGATTTAAGGTCTTTTTAAAATAATCTCTCTCTCCATGAAATATTAGTAACCTTTGTGAAATTCTTGGCTCCGTCCCTGAGTACTCCTTAGTTGCTATGTTTACTAAAGAGTTCTCTTCTTCTTTGTACTTTGATTTGCTAAATTCCTAGTTCCGCCATGAGTACTCCTTAGTTTGCTATGTTTTCTAAAGAGCTCTCTCCTTCTTTGTACTTTGATTTGCTACTCTTGATTTAAGGTTTTTTTAAAACAACTTCTCCACCTCCATGAAGTACTAGTAAAGTTTGTGTACACTATAGTCTCTAGCCTCTCATACTTTATTTATGAAATTTCGCTGACTACGTTATTGTTATATTTATTTTTATTGATTTTTATTCTTTTTCTTTGTTGGAGATAAGAATATTATCTAATTATTTCGAGATTGATAAAATATATAAAAAAAAACAAATAGAAAATTATAAGTTAAATAAGAAATGATAAATTATTCGGTTCAAATACAAAATGAAATTAATATGTCGATAAAAGTATCTAAATAGTAAATACAAAAAATATCCTTATAATATGTAATCACTAAAACCAATTCTCATATTATTTGTTCATTATATAACAATCCTTGTATTAATTATTCTTATAATGATTTTCGTACAATAATCATATATTACAATCCCCGTACGAATAATACATCAGACCACACGACTCCTTGATGAATATTTTGTCATTTAAATCACTCAATTATGATAAACTGCATTAATAATATTGTACAAGTATTTACCCATTATAACCTCATGTGAGGAATGTCAATAACTAACAACCTAAGTATAAGAGGTTAAATTACTCAAATATTTTTATTTTTATTTTTTTAAAAAAAGTTAAAAATATCCCATGAATATATAATTTACTTAACTATTTTCGTTGAAATAGACATTGATACCATGATCATTTATTCGTTTTTGAAAGACCTTCGACATAGAAAAAGTATAACAATATAATCAGGTATGAAAAAAAAGTAATAAAAAAGTAAAAGGAATAATAATAGTTACAAATAATATGACAATCAAAGTAAAAAAAATAATAAAACAATAATAAGATCGAAGAGTAAGATAGTAGCAGAGTAATACTAGTAATATTGATAAGAAAGTTTCCTTGTAAGATGCAAGTGTGCGGTATCTTGTTTAATCACTTTCCCAAGTAATTTTTTGACTATTTCTACATTTTTTCAGACATATCATTAACAAATCTCGCACAATTCCTCACTGGGCATATATGCGTCTCCTCTTTACATGTCAATCATTTAGGCGTCATTTTCCTCGTTTTGTCCACTACGGAAGCATTCCAACCTTATTTCGAATATTTTTATTTTTAATTTGTCTCTTATTCGGGAGAAAATGAGGGAAACGAGATTCAGATGGTTTGGACATGTGAAGATGAGGTGCGAGAGGCTAGTTGTAAGGGGGTAAGTGAATGGGTAGAATTAGGCCAAAAAAGTATTAGGGAGAGGTTATTAGACAAGACATGGGCACAACTTCATATTATTGAGGACATGATTTTAGATAGGAAGGAGTGAAAGTCGGTAAAAAGTTAGTCGGGATAGAGTATTGTCTTACTAGTGAGGGTTTAGGATTTGCTACTCGTGGTTCTTGCTTTTGGTGTTTATTGCCATATGATATTTATTGTGTGTTTCGGTTACGATATTTTATTGTTGAATGTACACTGCTTTTCTTATGTAACTACTATGCTTTCTTCATCATTTTCTTCTTCTTTTACTTAAGTTTGACGCACTTGAAGCGAGAGTCTTTCGGAAACAATATTTCTACTCCACTCGATAGTAACAAGGTATGTGTACATCCTACCCACCTAAACCTCACTTAATAAAATTTCAGGGGATATATTATTGTAATCCTACCTCTTATAACATAATTGCTCACACATC
Organism: Solanum gracilifrons; assembly: GCA_029582605.1. Classification (NCBI taxonomy): domain Eukaryota; kingdom Viridiplantae; phylum Streptophyta; class Magnoliopsida; order Solanales; family Solanaceae; genus Solanum; species Solanum gracilifrons. The sequence continues at coordinate 7,878 of JAJOOH010013187.1, forward strand.
TCTCTCAACGTTTTTTTTTTTCCAATTACAAGAATGAAATGAGACAAAAATATCTTATTGACTTTTTTTCTTAAAAATAATTGCAAGAAGAAACTAAAGAAGAGATTCCTTCATCTCGTGAATTGACCAAATCACCCTCCCACTCGCGATCCGTCATCAATGATTCCATTTGTCTAGATTTGTTTAATATACCCACGCCGCCCCTTCACAGAACCGTCATAACACAAAAGGTTAACTTCGTCATTCCACCCCTAAACCACTACACGTGTGTGCTAAATTACCAAAAAACCCAAACTCCCAAGATCCCTCCACGTGTCCGTAAACTTCCTCAATCATTCCCCATCAACGGCCAGGATCCTCCCTCTGAGAAACACAGAGAAAACACAACGCCCAAAACCCAAAATATCTCAAAAGAGAAGAGCACTATATCCAATTACACACATTCACACGGATCGATGACGTGGCAAAAGAATTTTCGAAATCCCGCCCAAATCATCTCCGATTCGATTTTTTAGAGGCAAAATTCTTTTAGAGTCCCTCAGCGCGAAGAGCCCTTGTTATCTCTCTCTCCTCTTCATATAGAGCCCTTTCCCACTCACAACTCAGCACACACCAAGCAACGCACCAAATCCACACAAACGAATAATATCTCTCTGTTTTTACTCTCTCTAGAGGTAAACCCTACGGCGCTTTACTCACTGACTCGGTCGAGTTTTCACCTTTTTCCGCCGGTTCAGCATCGATTCTCAACGGTTTTCGTGTTTTCGTTGCAGGTTTCATCATGAAAGGAGCTAAATCAAAGGCTAAAGCTGATACCAAGTGAGTGTGATTCTGTTTTAGTTGTAATTTTGATTCGTTTAGTGTTGACGGTGTCAGATCTAGGTTTTTGTGGTGTTTCTATGTGAGAATTTGTTCGATTCGTGTTGTTAAAGTTTGATGAATTGTTATAGGCTTGGTGTAAGGAAGAAGGCTACTGAGAGTAAGAAGGCGAAGAACGCTGCTAAGGATCCAAACAAGCCTAAGAGGCCTCCAAGTGCTTTCTTCGTTTTCATGTATGTATCTAATCGTTGTGTGTTTTGTGATTTATGTGTTTTAGGCAGATATACTTAACGGTGTTCGTTTGTTTTGATGAATGAAGGGAGGAATTCAGGAAGACCTACAAGGAGAAGCACCCAAACAACAAATCTGTTGCTGTTGTGAGTAGTTTACCCTAAGTAGATCCCGATTTCCAGCAGCATCTGTCGATTTTTTGTGTTTTGACCTTTTGCTTAATTGATTTTGTTCACTGAATTGCAGGTTGGCAAAGCTGGTGGAGACAAATGGAAACAGTTGTCAGATGAAGTGAGTATAAGCCTCAATCATATAGAGAAAAGTTTCTATTCAAATTGACTTTTGACTTAATGCGTGTTGTCTTCAATCGAATTATGTACTGAAGTTCAGCTTTGTTTGTTAACTTGTTTTAGGAGAAAGCACCTTACCAAGCCAAGGCTGAGAAGAGGAAGGCTGAGTACCAAAAGAGCATGGATGCATATAACAAAAAACTGGTAAATACTATATTCTTGCTGATGTAACCATGGTGTGTTCATGCTCTGCTTTTTTTTTTTTTTTCGTTTTTAATTTTTAATTTTAATCTGATGCAACACAGGCTGCTGGTGATGCTGATGATGAGGAATCTGACAAGTCCAAGTCTGAGGTACATGATGATGATGAGGACGACGATGGAAGTGAAGAGGTTTGTATTTATGAGTCTAATAATCATCTGTTAGTTTGATGATTTTTCGTGATTTTGTAGTCTTATTGATGACTGTTAATCATGCTTTCACAGGAGGATGATGATTAAACAATCAGTAGGTTGTTGAAATCCAGAAAATGGTGGAGAAGTTCATGTAGGAATTGCTATCAGTCCTTCCCTTTTATAAATAGATGCCCTCTTTTTTACATTTTTTTTTTAGTTTTTGTTCTTTGGGGGTTTAGTTTGGACAGAAAAGTGAAATTCAGATGACTTGCCTTGAAAGCTTCAAGCTCAAGTAGTTTATGTAATTTCTCTATTATGTTGGTGTTAATGAAAAATTCAGCTTGGGAATTCCTTTTGTTGCTAGTATACATTTCAGTTGATTATGCTAATGGTTTGATGCAAAATGTCTTTATTGTTTTCGTTTTGTTGTGTTGTTTCAACGGTAACTTTCTGCTAATTTTCTTTATGGTGTTTGGGTCCCGATCTGATTCTCTTCAAGTCTCCGTTTCCATGTGAGTCCACATTGTTGTACAATAGGAAATTGAGTACTATAGTCGATTTGAACACGTGGTTATTAATTTAACACTCTGATTCTTCAAGAATGGAGTTATCTAGCTGTGACTTAACGTGTGTGACAGATAGAATGTAATATATTAAAGTCCATTTGAATCTTTAGCATTAAGATATTCCATTTCTTGTGCAGTGGTTCAAGTGTCTATTGTTGCTTGTATCCGTTCCTTTTGGCATATTGGACTATTTCCTTATCATATCCTTCTCAGTTGACCAATTATTCGTATTCTAGTCTTCTCTCCAATATGGTGACAAATGTTCATCTAGTTGGTGTATTAATTGAATATCGAGTCCATCCAAATGATCGGGAGCTCGAGGGAAAGAAAATGATATCTTCAATAAAACAATTTCTTAGAAGCCTCAGTCCCTGTATCGTTAAACTAAATCTGCATCCATACTGGCATGTCCAAGACTTGTATACAAATATGTAATTCTCTTACTGTCCTCCCTTTTTCTCAACACAAACAGATCTCTCTTCCCATTTTACATGGGGATTGAATAGACATGTCTAAGAGGTACTCCATTTGCTGCAAACTTGAGAAAGAGCCTAGAGGGAGTGAATGATTCTGCTTTCGCCTTCTTGCCATACTAGTGTTGATCACCTTTCACTATCCCACTGAAAATAGTGAACTACAGCAATTCAAACATGAAATCAGATGCAAGTTCTTCTAAATGCATATATGTCTTCAATAATATGGATATCAGATTGTATTGACTATTGAGCTGCAAATACGAATACATTAATAACCTTCAATTTACACAAGAGGCATCAACATAACTTCATACTGGGAAACACTGTCTACCCTCCTAACAACTGTCATCTCTGTGAACGAATCATATCAAACGTTGTGTGCCATTTACATATAATAAATAGAAGAAAAGAAAATCTCAAACTCCAAGTCTTATAGAAAGGAATAAATAGGTAATATCCAGAATAATACTCAATTGTAATTTACTATACATTTCAAGCAAAACATTTTTGTGTGGAGTGAAGCAATCACAAATTTGCTTTGTCATTTCCAGAAAATCGCAACACCTCTTTAGCCATGGAAGAAAATGACTTGGCTTGGTCCTGCATCTCAGCACTTCTAATATTGATGCCCTGCACCATATAGAAATTCACAAAACTTCAGTACCTTCTCTGTTCTGCTTTCTTCTATATTAGATAAGTTAAAACATAGAGAAACAGCCTTATAAGCAATATTCCCTTTCGCCATACAAAATCATATAGGGTAAACATAGATTTGAAAATATATCCACCATGAGTAATGAGAGTCACCATATAGTACCTGCAACTTCTTCAGATTTTCACTGAGCTTTGACTTTGCTGCCTCTGCAGCACTGGGTTCCTGCAATCATTGTAGGAAAATTTACTTACATTGTTAGCTTGCCAACATCTCAGTAAAATTACTAAAATAGTTGAAATAAGGATGATCGTTGGGGGTTACTGGCTTACTGCCCCAACAGTTAGGAAGTTAAAGGTACGTCAAGTGATAAACGTTGTTTATTTCTCAACAAATACATTTTTTCACTTCTATTTTCAATTAGACAAAACACATTTAATGCCCTTGCTTCCCCTTCCTCGAGCCAAATAGACTGTGAATGCAGGAAAGAGAACTTACAGCTGAAGCAGTATACCCATATCTTTTCTTAATTTGACCAACAGTATCTGCCTTGCCATCTTGTGGTGCATCATTTATCGGGGCTTTATCGTTTTTGACCTTCATGGGCATAAACTTTCCTGTAAAAAGAAGAGCAATGATTTCTAAATGAAAAATGATATAGAACTACTGGTCATTCAGCGCCGTTATTAAGTGTAGTAGAAAAGCCATCTAAAAGATGGGAAAACTGAACAACTGGTGAATGGAGATTCGTGAGACAGCATTAATATTATTTAGTTGAAAGCTGTAAGTGTTGATAACACTTATAAGCATATTAAAAAAAGGCAGATAAAAGATCGATGGGAAAACCTAAAACTAATAAATGTAGACTCGTGAGACGGTGAGACTGCATTATCATTACACTGCAGAAAGCTAAGAGTGCCGATAACTATCAACTTCTTCACTCTAATAACTTACCTTTCAGAGCCTGAAATGTATTTGTAAGGTTCTGCTTGTTGAGTACTGCTACCATTGGATTTCCCTTCTGTTTCTCTTCTGGATCTTCAATTTCAATGTCATCTTTAAGGGAAAACAGAAAGTTAGCAGCAGGTAGTTGTATAGTTTGAAAAAGCAAAAAAGATCTTCTTGAAGGGAAAACTATGAGCAACTCTATAATGTAATGCTCTCCAAACTTTTATCAACCAGAACTTTTCATGAAAATATGAAAAACAGTTCATAAATTGTAACTCTTTTAGGCTGTTATTTCTTTACTGTTCCCACTATCACTTTCTTCTGCGTCTGATTTTCAGTTTAGTCTGAGAAGAGCATTATGCAGGCCCTTATCATGTCGTTGCCAGGTATTCAGTTCAATGGAAGAAGTGAATGATGAAGTAGCGGACAACCATTACAAGAGATAAACAATACCTATATCCAAGTCAGCATCCTTTTCGTTCCTGCTTAACTTCTCTTCACTGTGTGTGAGTGATGGAAAGTTGTCAGCTGAAAATATTGCAGACATCTCTTCAATACTTACTCTTGCATTTTCAACTTCGGCGTCAGGCACATTGTTTGCTTTATTTCCCTTGGCATCTTTGAAAACAGATCCAAAAATTCCCTATAGTCAAGAAAGTCAAAGAAATTATTTAATAATGAACTGAAGGTTAACTTAAAATTTCAGAGTTAGGGGAACCCCAACCTTTTTTTTTTCTTTTTGGATGATGGGTGCAGAGATCTTCCCTGGTTCAACCACTAGATCTCTATCGTAAACATGGGAAGCAAAGTCCAGGAACCTATCATGCAGCAATACTATGAATTGCAGGCGATACTGTATCTCTTTTAAAATAATTGAATTCTCAGTGGGAAGTGAAGGAGGTGGGGGATGCAACTATGTTCGATTATTCCTTCACAGGAATAAGCAAGGAATAAGCCAAAAAGAAAGTAGGCTGTCAAATTGAAAAAAAAAAGATTTGGTTGCTGAAACATTTGTCACCTGAAGGTGTCATTTTGCAAGGAAACTGAGACGAAGAACATTTCTTGATCCCTGTCAACCTAGACATAAATAATTTTTTGAGTTTAAGTTAGAACTTAAGGTATATAATCCTCATAAAAATAAAAAAAAGCCTAGAGTGTCGGTGCAATACCACTATGAGTTCACCAGTTTTTGACGCGCATACTGAATGGTCAGCTATGGCATTTGCCTTCGGCGGCGAAAGTACGAGGCCTCTAACTGAAGTTTCCTTTAGAAGGGACAACTCTGGAAGAGACCTGAAGTTTTACAGAATAAATTCAGCAGGATGTATATAATTTCCCCCTTCAGTGAAAACATATAACTAAGGAACTGAGGGAGAAAAACAACAAGTGCAATTTAGACACCACAAGCTTCTAGTGTGCACTCACAGCAAACCCAGTCTAATCTCATGCGTGTGGGGAGGGGGGGGGGGGGGTGTC
>JAJOOH010013188.1:0-10272 GCA_029582605.1 Solanum gracilifrons
TTTTTTTATCTTTTTTCTTTTCCTTTCCACTATGCTTGGGAATAGAAACCAATATGCAAAAAGCCATGAGAAGCCTCTCCTCCTTCACATGCACTTCGCCCCCTCCCTCCCCCTCCCCCACCACACCCACTACACACACAAACACACAACTTGAGAAAAATTTATTTTTTCATTAGTTAGTCTCTGACCATACATTCTTCAATATTTTTGGAAAATTAAATTTGGATGGTTTAGTATCTGGTTAAAGTTATGCAAGTATTAGCGATGTAAGAATTATTTTTTTCATTTGTTTTTACTTGTCATTGTTTAATTTGACACGTTCATTAAGAAAATAATTATTGATATAAGTATTTTATCAAATTTTCTCATATTAAATAATGTTTAGGGAGTATTAGGTTTTGGAAAATGATTTGGAGAACAAGTAATTACAGTTAAGGGTAAAACATAGAAAAAATAATTGTTTTTCTTGATTTGTCAAAAGTGACATGTAAAAATGAAAATCTATTTTGAGAAAAAATGGCATGTAAAAGTGAACGGAGGGAGTAATTATGAGTGATTTTGTGTACTTTCTATGTTCAACTATAGTTGTCCACTATACTATTTTGGGATGTCCAATAATACTCATCCACTTTATGAAATTAATGGATAATTTTACACTTAGTTCCTAATTCACCTTTATAATTAATTATAGTCATTTTCCTATAATATTTTTCAAGACATTGATTTATTATATTCAAATGGTGATATAATAAAATTACTCTTCTATTTATAGTTTCTTAATAAGTGTGCAAAGTCGATAGTGAACAAGTATTGTTGGATAGAGGGAATATTATTTTATGTAAATATTAGTTATGCAGGGGATTGATTATTCTTGTATTGCTTATATAATTAGTTATTCAATCTTCTATCCTACATAAAATAATACATAGATTTCTTTATAATGCAAAATTTTAAATTGTCAATCAAATATTTAACATAAGTCGTATAAATTATACGAAAATTAATACATGAATATTTAATTTATTAGCCAACTATTAAACATAAATTTTCTAATAACTAATAGTTGGATAACTCTAATCGAGCGACCCCTTAATAGATAAATCTAATCTTAATTTTTATACTAGGATAATCCTTAATACCCCTAAAGTTTTAGATCTGCCTCTAGCTTTACCATATAATTAATTTATTTAAAAATATATATATCTACAAGAAAATAATTGAAACAATAAACAAAATAGTTCTCTGCATAATTTGCCACTTGAAAATTAAGATACTTTTTAATGTGCAGTTTCCAGACTTTTCAAAATAACTTTATGCTGCTCATAGGACACACAAAAAGAAAAATTATATAGCTTTTTATTTTAATTTTACAAGAAACGTTGGTTGGTGAGATTTAATTATGGATAAATTATGGAATTATTATATTTTTTATTTGGTATAGTTTTAAATTATGGAATTAATAATTTTGTAATTTTGGTATAAATTTTATATGAAATAACATTCTTAGAATTATTAATCTCAAGATGAAATGATAAAATAATACATATTTGTTTTTCCAAAGTGTTTTAAAAAGGTAAAAGCTAAAATTGAAAATAAAAATTTATTCTGATTAATTCAACTTAAATCAAATACATATATTATTATATATATTGTATAGCCTATTTTTTAGTTTAATGAACTTCATCTATCAATAAAAGTAGTAAATCTATCTAAATAATTTCCTCATTATTTAATCTTCGTATTAAATCATGTTATCATAGTTTCCAAATAACTTATTTCCAATAAAATAAACCTTGTTTAGTTATGACGAGATTAATTTTTTGAAATTATTTTTTATTAAATGTTTGATATATTGTATTAAAATAATATGTACTTATTGTATAATTTTTAAGAAGAACTTATTTGTTTATAAAAAAATATTCTCCATCTTATTTTTGATAGATAAAAGGTTTAAGGAATCTTAGCGGTGTTTATGTTATTTTTATTATTTTATCATAGATTAACTAAATTCAATACCATTATTTCAATCGTTGTCAAAAATAACTTATCTTAATACTAATTACTAATTCTAATATAATTTGTCCCAAAAGTAATAACTAAATAACAAATGAGATAGTAATAAATTATTATTCCAAAACTATGTATCCTTGTTCAACATACCAAACACGCCTCTTACTCTAATAACTCAAACATTAAGTGGTTATAATATAAGTGAAGATATACTATGATATATGATATGATAAGAGTAGTATTGAAAACACTCTTAAATTTGACATGAATTATTGGTTTCATTTTCAAATTATGGACATCCTTAAAAGCATATTTTTAATTGACTAACTGAATTTAAATACACCCTCGGTATTGCAATATGAGTGAAATACACCTCTAAATTCTTGCCAAGTTTAGTAGTATTTTCAACATTTCTCTTAGTTCTTTATTAAGAGTCACACGTTCTTACAAGAGTTTGAAACCACTTGCTATGTCACGTGACAGATCGAGGGTGTATCTAAATTTTAGTTAGTCAAATATAAAGAATTTTTAAGAATAGTTCAAAGATAAAACTATTAATTTACGCCAAATTTAAAAGTGCTTAGAATACTTCTATCATGATATGATTAATTATTACATGTGTGAGTGTGTCTAAACATATGGATGCAGTGAATATGTTAATGAGGCTGCTATTGCAATCCAGATCATATTTATTAAATTAATATCACTAGATCTTACTTCTCTATGCAAACTTTATATTATAATCTTAGGGGATCAAATATCAATGATATACTTTGCTAAAAAATATATAACATGCTAAGCATATATATCCGTTATTTTTCGAAATTGATGCAATGCTTAATACTTAATTATTATAATTATTTTTGCTTAAGTTTGAATGACATCATTTGTTGTTTCTTTACCGTTGAATATAATAAAAATTCTTCAATTAAATCGAGGACTAAATGTGATTACCAATGTAGAAACTTGTCCTTAAAACGTAATTGGCCCGGGAATTATGTACCAAGTGGGTAATAATATTAATAAAATAGTAACTCTACTATATAATAATATAATAATAAACTAATTGATTATTCCTTTAAACTTAACCTAGATTAACATTCTTTTTGCCTCCCTTCCTCCTTTTGTTTCATTGAAAAACATTAACCAATGCAATACTTGAGATTACATTATTTTATTGTCCACCTAACCTAATTTAGCTCCTACTTATAAGGTTTAAGACATGATGATGTATTTTTTGTTGAAAAATTACATTATATGAATAAAGTTTTTTTTCTTTACATGTGTATAATAGATGATGAATATTTTTGGTGAAAATTCTGCCTCGGCCAATCTTGACGGATCAAATCAATTTCAACACTTATACTTCGATTATTCCACTTGGTATTTACCCTTTTACCAAGAAATATATTAAGTAACTCTATTTATCATGCTTAACATACCAAAATAATAATTTACCGGATATAAAGTATCACTAAATGTTTATTTATGAATTAATTTGTTGATCATTAGGTCACAACGTACTTTGAAGGCAAAGTTTGTATGCTTTTCTTTATTTCTTTTTGAGATATGTATTTTGAATTTCTCTTATCTCAAATATTAAAGTGAATCTTTCATAAATAGCAAGATTAGTGCAGTTTTTTTGCAAAATAAAATATAATAGCAATAACTTTTTTTTAAAAAGTAGCATATACATTATATATACACACATAAAGTATCAATGTATATACACTGATATATCGTGTGTATATATATATACACACTGCTATATAGTATTATACAATGTATATATATTGATATATTATGTATATGCGGTATGGACACTACAACAACATATCCAGTGAATCTCACAGGTGGGAGTTTGGAGTGGGTTGCACATACATATAAGAGTTGTGTCTACACTTTAAAGATACGTGTATTTTGCTACAAAATGTAAAATATAAATATATTTTGTAATCATTTCAAAGTATCCCTATCAAATGTACTTTTGGAGTATAATCAATTACATTAAATAATTTTTACGATATATATATTAATTCCCTGAAAATATAAATTTTAGCTGAGTTATTATTGTAGATTCGAATCTTTAGCCCATGTATATCAGGCTGCATGGTAAAATTGGGCCTTGTACCTGCATTAGCCCAATAATTAAAGTTGCAATTACATAATGTATACATAAAAAAGTACTATGTGTATACACAAAAGATTATTTCATAAAAATAGGCGTGTAAATTTTATTGATGTATACAGTAACTATAACACGTATACATAAACTTTATAATGTATACATAAGAATATTACCAACAATTATAGGTATTAGTTATTACTATAATGAATACAAAAATATGATTAATATGATACATATATAAATTAAATTTTATTGATAAATTGTACATGTGTTTATGTATACAATAATTGCACTATGTATACATCGGTTCGTATTCATCTGTCTATTGATTGGTCTGTATTCACCTAATAAATTTATATACTTTTATTCAAATTGAGATTGACATTCATTGGTATACATGAATTGAGTCGTATTCATCAAAATCAACATTCCGATTTTTTACGAGGATCATACTAGAACCTTTCTTACCCATGAAATTGAAAACAAAATTTTTAATACTATAACCTGATTTTTTGGCAAAAAAAGTTTTAAGAACTTTAATTCCACAAATCACGAAATTTCAAAATTAATTGGGCAAGAAATGCCACATAATTATATGTTAAAAGAAATCTTAGGGAGGATCAATTGATAAACATATAGTTTATCTGATTTGCATAAATAGAGTGAATTAAGGAGAATAAGAGAAAATTTAGAAGAGAATCAAATATACATATGAAAAGGATTTTATATAAAAAAAAAAAAGAAAAGGGATGACTAACCTATAATTTCGTAAAACAAAATTGAAAAAAACTTCAATTCCACAAATCATGAAATCCAACAATAAATTGGACAAGAACAATATTATATATAAAAGATGATTTTTAGAAGTATACATGAATAAATATATTGTTATATGTAATTTTCATAACAAAGTGAATTAAGGAGAAGAATTGAAAATTTGGGAGAGAAACAAATATACGTATGAAAAGAATTCTAGAAATAGAAAAGGAGACAAAAAAAGAAGAAGAAGAAAAAAGAACTCTATTTTAAACGGTTAACAAATAAAAAGGAGAGTTAAAATAGGAATAATAAAACAATAATTTTTTCCTATTCAAGAAAAAAAAGGAGCATTCAAACGTGTTTAGAGAAAAATAAGGAGAACAAAAATACATTTTTTAAGAAAAAGAAAAATAACTATTGAATGCCAAATAAATAAAACAAAGTTTTTTTCTTGCTAAAAAATTAAAAATGGGCTATTTATTGCCAATTTAATCTATAAGTTGTCATGTTGTGCCATTTTGTCATATATTATCTCGTATTGACAACTTACACACCTTTTGTGAATATTGTTATATCACAATCAGAGTATACATATTATTGTAATGTATCGCTGCTGTGTATTGTATCAGTGGTGTGGGCTGCTGGGTCAGTCACTTGTATTGTGAGAAAGGAATGGGCTGGGTTCGACTCAGAATATTTGTTCATTTTGCTAGAAAAATGAAATATATTAGCTCATGGATCTAGAGCCTCGAAGCACCCAATTTTTTTTGTGAGGACCTCTGTAATGAGTTGGGGAATCTTCATGCATACTCACACCATTTTTTTAACGCACATTTCCGCATTTTCATGCCTTTTTTTAAGAATTGCCCAAATTTCCTAATTTTTCGTGTGTATTAGCCCATGTAACTGGCGCCCAGAGCACCTAATTTTTTTTTTCTCCAAAAACTTTATTAGGACTTCCGTAATGAGTTGGGAACCTTCACGTATACTCACATCATTTTTTAATGCCTATTTCCGCATTTACAAGCCCTTGCTTAAGAATAGTCCGAATTTCCAGATTTTTCATGTGTGTTAGCCCATGGATCTGTCGCCCAGAGCACCCAAACCTTTTCTCCAAAAACATTATGAGGACCTTCGTAATGAGTTGAAGAACTTTCACGTACACTCACACCATTGTTTTTAATGTCCATTTTCACATTTATAAGTCCTTTTTTTAGAATCGCCCAAATTCCCCCATTATTCATATGTACTAGTCCATGGATTTGGTACCAGGAGCACCCAATTTTTTTTCCTCAAAAAACTTTATGAGGACCTCTGTTATGAGTTGGGGAACCTTCACATATACTCACACAATTTTTAACGCCATTACCGCATTTACAAGCCCTTTTTTAAGAATCACCTAAATTCTCTGATTTTTCGTGTGTTTGATCGAGCGCCTAGAGTACCAATTTTTTTCTCAAAAAACTTTATGAGGACCTCCGTAATGAGTTGGGTAATCTTCACGTATACTCACACCAATTTTTTAACACCCATTTCCGCATTTACAAGCCATTTTTAAGAATCGCCTGGGGCCTGAAGCACCAAATTTTTTTCTCTAAAACCTTTATGAGGACCTCTGTAATGAGTTGGGAACCTTCACGTATACTCATACTATTCTGTAACGCCCATTTCCACATTTACAAGCCTTTTTTTAGCAATAGCCCAAATTCCTCGATTTTTCGTGCGTATTAGCCAATGGATTTGGCGCCCGGAGCAGCCAATTTTTTTTCACAAAAAACATTATGAGGACCTCCGTAATGAGTTGGGGAACCTTCACGTATACTCACACAATTTTTTTAACGCACATTTCTGCATTTACAAGACCTTTTTTAAGAATCGCCCAAATTTCCCAATTTTTCGTGTGTATGCTCCATGGATCTGGTGTCCGGAGCACACAAAATTTTTTCTAAAAAAACTTAATGCAGACCTCCGTAATGAGTTGAAGAACCTTCACGTATATTTATACCATTTTTTTAACGCCCATTTCCGCATTTACAAGCCCTTTTTAAAGAATCGCCCAAATTTCCTGATTTTTCGTGTGTATTAGCCCATGGATCTGGGGCTCAGAGCATCCAAAATTATTTTCTCAAAAAACTTTATGAGGACCTCTGTAATGAGTTGGGGAACCTTCATGTATACTCACACCATTTTTAACGCCCATTTCCACATTTTAAAGTCCTTTTTTATGAATAGCCCAAATTTCCAATTTTTCGTGTGTATTAGTCCCATGGATCTAGCGCCAGGAGCACACAATTTTTTTTCTCCAAAAAACTATATGAGGACTTCTGTAATGAGGTGGGGAACCTTCACATATACTCACACCATTTTTTAACGCCCATTTCCGCATTTACAAGCCTATTTTTAAGAATCGCCTAAATTCCCCAATTTTTCTTGTGGATTAGCCAATGTATCTGGTGCCCGGAGCACCCAAATTTTTCTTGTCAAAAAACTTTATTAGGAGCTCCGTTATGAGTTGGAGAACCTTCATGTATACTCATACCATTTTTAATGCCAATTTTAGCATTTACAAGCTCTTTTTTAAGAATCGCCCAAATTCTCCATTTTTTCGTGTGTATTAGCCCATGGATCAAGCGCAAGAAACACCTAAATTTTTTTTCCACAAAAAACTCTATGAGGACCTACTTAATAAGTTGGGGAACCTTCACGTGTACTCACACTATTTTTTTACGCCCATTTTCGTATTTATAAGCCCTTTTTTAAGAATCCTCCAAATTCCGTAGCCTATGAATCTGGCACTCGGACACTCAAATTTTTTTATGAGGACCACCGTAATGAGTTGAGAAACCTTCACATATACTCACACCATTTTTAACGACTATTTTCTCATTTACAAATTCTTTTACAAGAAACACACAAATTTTCTGATTTTTCGTGTGTATTAGCCCATGGATCTGGTGCCTGGAGCACCCTGATGTTTGCGTAATCAAGACACAACTTCTAATTCGAGTGTCTACGATCGTACAATAGTAAACTAACCCAACCAAGGGTTGGGGTCGAGTCATAAGAGAGTGGTTTTGAGAATTAATAGAAAAATAAAATTTAGCTCTAATTAGTCATAGCTATAGACATTATCGAATATAAACATACTAAATCTAAAGGGGGTGACGTAAGCGTCAATTATCAATGGGTTTGTATTCAAGTAACAACTAAAAAAAGTAAAAATATAAGAAAAACGAGATAAAGAGACTGGATTCTTGGGATGTGATAGGAATACGGGATAAATTAAACTGTCGGGTACATGCTTTTGATAGTAAATAGTTGAGTATTTGTGAGTAAGCTAGACTATAGTGGGGGTAAATTCTCTCTCGAGCATCTTACCCCAAATCGACTCGGTTTCTTTCGAACACCAAGTTGCCGCTTTGAGCACAACCTCCGCCTTAGCCCATTCACTCTCTCGAGCTGAACCCATGTCGACCCAATACCATCAGCTATCAATTTAGTAGTCTTAGTTTTACAACCTCTCTCTCGAGCAAGCCGAAAACACTAAGATGAAATCATATTTGAAACTACAACTCCCTTAAGTTCATACACAACTACTAAATGAAATCACATCTAAACAAAAAATAAACCATCAACAAGCAAGACCCAACAGATAATCTAGCCCATATTCACAAAAGCACATCTCAAGAATTGAGGTTTTAGCTAGACATGTAAAAAAGATAAAAATTTATGCCAATATCAGTTTCCATCAACTGGGTATGAAGGATTAAGTCTTAAATCACGTCAAGAGTGAAGAATCTTTGAGACCCAAGTCTAATTTCTTGGAGTTGAAACCTTTTGAATCTTTAAGGTCTTAGAACAAAGTCTCCAAAACCCTCTAAAACTTAAACTCTCTAAAAACTGTAAAAAGTTCTAAGAATAATAGTGATATGATACTAAGCTAGAAATTTAAACAAGTATTTATAGTGTTTGAAAATGTGCTGCGAAGGACCTTTCGGCGAAGTTAGTTGGGATCGCCGATACATTCGGCGGTCCGCCGTTTGGTCGATTTCATCGCCTTCCTACTTTAGCCTTTAACCACTTCACATTTTGAGTCGTTGGGCGCTATGGTACTGCTTCGCGGAACTGTTTGGCGGCACGCCGACTGCTCCATTTCATAGCCAACTTGAGGCTCAGCGCACTGGCACAAAAGGCGATCTCCAGGCTGATCAGCGACTCGCCAACTGGGCTCGACGATCTTCAAGCCTTTATTTCTTTGTTCTTTTGAGCCGCCTTGTTCCTTCTTGCCAAGTAGTGTCCATGCTTTGCCTCAAACTCCAAATACCTAAAACTTAAGGATTTTCATTAGATATTGAGACATAATATGCATTTGAGGACACTAATTCTATCACAATATAGCCCTAAATGAGTCCAAATTGTGGACTCATCACACCCAAATTATTTTTCTCAAGAAATTTTATGAGGATTTTCGTTATTAGTTTGGCAACTTTCACGTACACTCACATGATTTTCTTAACGCCCAGTTCCGCATTTACAATCCTTTTTTTAAGAATCGCCCAAATTTCCCAATTTTTCATGTGTATTAGTCCATGGATCTAGCGCCTGGAGCACTCAAAAAATTTGTTTTCAAAAATCTTTTTGAGGACCTTCGTAATGAATTGAAGAACCTTCACGTATACTCACACCATTTTTTATGCCCATTTCGGCTTTAACAAGTTCTTTTTGAAGAATCACCCAAATTTTCTAATTTTCCATAGGCTAATGCCTATGGATCTAGCGCCCAGAGCACCCAAAATACTTTTCTTAAAAAACTTTATAAGGACCTTTGTAATGAGTTGGATAACCTTCACGTATACTTACACTATTTTCTTAGTGCTCACTTCCGCATTTACAAGCCCTTTTTTAAGAATCACCCAAATTACCCGATTTTTCTCGTGTATTAGCCCATGG
The DNA here is from genome assembly GCA_029582605.1 of Solanum gracilifrons. Taxonomy (NCBI): domain Eukaryota; kingdom Viridiplantae; phylum Streptophyta; class Magnoliopsida; order Solanales; family Solanaceae; genus Solanum; species Solanum gracilifrons. The sequence continues at coordinate 9,848 of JAJOOH010013188.1, forward strand.
ATCTGGCGCCCGGAGCACCCAAAATTGTTTTCTCAAAAAACTTTAAGATGACCTCAGTAATGTGTTGGTGAACCTTCACGTATACTCACACCATTTTTAATGCCTATTTCTGCATTTACAAGCCTTTTTTTATGAATCGCTCAAATTCTCTGATTTTTCGTATGTTTTAGCCCATTAATCTATCGCCCGGAGCATCCAAAAAAAATTTATGAAGACCTCTTTAATGAGTTGGGGAATCTTCACGTATTATGACACCATTTTTAACGCCATTTCCACATTTACTAGCCCTTTTTTAAGAATCGCCAAAAATTCCCAATTTTCATGTGTCTAGTGCTAGGAGCACTCAAATTATTTTTTTCAAAAAACTTTATGAGGACCTCTGTAATGAGTTGGGGAACCTTCATGTATACTTACACCATTTTTTA
>JAJOOH010013203.1:0-10006 GCA_029582605.1 Solanum gracilifrons
AGATTTTATTAAAAGATTATACACGACTTTTAAATTTCGTCATTCGATTAACTTTAATTTAATTTATTTTTATATAATATTTTTTGTATATTAATTTCAAATTTAATAATCATTCATCGTTAGTACATGGAAAGAGACTTATGTAGAAATAAAATGAGAAGTATAAATAAGAAGAATAAAAGACAAAAGTATCTAAAATATGTCTAATAAATTTAAACAAAGATAAATTGAGAAAAAGAAATAGCATAGAGAGAAAAATAATGATAACAAAAATAATAAAGCTTTACATTGAGTCAAAAATAGTGAGACATTTCATTGAGTTGGGATTTGAGCCCGAAACCAGAGCCCATACAGCCTTCCAAAAACAATGAAATGGAGTTGGATTTGAGCCCAAAGCAAGAGCCCAAAAAACAAATGGGAAAATGTTGCAAGTGGGAATCGAACCCAGACCCTCTTGGTTAGAGTTGAACCCCTTAACCGCTGAGCCATGCTTCTCTTTATATTTGAGGGGGTTCATTTTAATATATGTACTCATAAAATCAGAAATAGACCTTATATATACAGTGTAATTTTTCGATGAGGGGGTTCGGGTGAACCCCCTGACCTCCACGTGGGTCCGCCCCTGCTACTGATGGGGCATTTTGTGAGAAATTTAAATTGATATCATTAGTCAAGTCTTGGTCCTTTACTAGCACTTGTGTTAATGTGTGCATCTGACCTGCCCCTTTCTAGGGCCTGTATTGGTTTATCTTCCTGTCTAACTCCGCCCCACTTCCAAAACATTCCAAATTAAAAGTAAAGGTGGAGTAACATAGTATTATTAACTCCACTTTTCGATTGTTGATATCACTATAATGGAGGTAAGTCATAACTCATCACGGTTTTCTGTATCCTCAAGAACTGACGCGGGAAAGGATTTCTGTCTAGATAAGTCATTCTTCTTAACTTCGTCTTTTTCCGAGTATTATCAAGAACTTCATGACCAAAATATGATCAAAGATAAGAGAGTTGAATGTGGGTAAAGATGCTTTTGGTAAATTAATCATTTGGAATGGAAAAGTGTCTTCCGTTCACTGATAACAGTTTATACTCACAGTGGACACTGAATTGAGCAAACCAAAAAAAATTGAGACAACTTATTCTCTTTGAAAGTTGATTGAGTTTTACTAGTCTCAGGAATTTTTTCAAAATTAGCCTTAGAATTTTACACAGTCTTTTTTTTTCTTCTGTTATTGAGGATGCAAATGTTTACCCTCCCTGCAAGAACGTAGCCATCAGTTGGATTTTTCTTCTTACAATATAATTTGGCCAAGTTGGAAAAGAACTATTAGTGGAATCAGAAGCTGTTAACTCTATGCTGGTATCTCTGCTAGTACTGTAGCTAATGGATAAAAAAAACGATTGTTCTCCTCTTTACACGTGTTTCCTTTTCTTTTTCTTGAAGCATAGGCTTCTATGGCATGGGCATCAGGTCATGTACAATCAGCTTGCTTCTTGGGTGGTTTATGGAATTCTTCATGATCCATATAAAGAATTCTACATCAGCAGGTAAGCACTGAGACGGGCGTCCTTAATTCTATTTGATAATTTTAAGCTTGTTGCAGCTTGGCATTTATCAAAATTTATTGATTAATAATATTAGTCCATTGTTTGATGTGGATCGTTCAGTTAAGGGTGTACGATTGTGAGCTGTGTGTTTCAGTAGATCCCCCAACTTGTGTAGAACTTATCATACTATCTGGTACTTGGAATTTGCCTGGATCAACCACCTCATTCACAAGACTTCACCGTGCATATAGTAGAACACATTTGTTTTTCTGGAATTACATGATTATATCAAGAAGTCACATGGATTGCTTCTCATCTTAGAAGGAACAAACATGTTAGTCAGTGTAGTCAGTCCACCTAACATTCATAATGGTGCATGATGGACATTCATTTTATGTCACTATAATGTCCTGTTACTTTTCAAACTGCCATATGTAACATATATAAGTAAGTTGTGATTATGTTTTAGTCAGGATGACAAAGACTCTGAACAGGAATCAGCTCCACATTTGCTTGAGAAACTGACACGCTTGTCAGTTGCTGATACATCTTTAAATGATTGGCACCTGGGCTTCCATATTTCTTTGGTATGTTTTTTTTTATGAAGTATTTCTTTGGCATGTTTTGCGTTGTTCGTTTTGTTGGTTCTATAATAGAAAGTACTCCCTCTGCTTCAAAATTGGTTTCCTACTTCTCTTATCAGTTTTACCAAAATAATGTCCACTTTCCTCAAGAGGAAGCTTTTCTCGCAAATTTCCTCAATATTTTCCTTGAAAGAGGTATCATATTTACTGGAAAACTGGTCCAGATTCTTCAAGAAGTTAATTGTATCTCCATTTCTGACCCCACTTTCGTGTAAATAATAGTGGCCAGCCTAAAGATGGGATGAATGGAGTGTTTGCTAAATCTTCATGTTTTTCCTCTGGATATCTATGAATATGTTCCATTTTTCTGGTCATCTTCTTTGAACAATATCTCGACTATCGCCCTTGTAAAAGTGTTTGTTTCAGATCTAGAGATGTATTTCCCTAGATGTGTCTTTAGTCTTATGCATCACATTTGACTGCCCCATTTAAAAGGTGATGTTACCGGCAACCTGACCATTTAGAAACTCTACTTTTCTGACATTTTGTCTTCTTTATGATGTCTATCTGAGTAGGGGGGAATGGAACTGGTTTGTTAGAAAAATTATTAGTCCTGCTATATATATGTTACTTCGGTGAATCTAGGAAAGATACAACATTCATTAGTTTAATATACAATGCAATCTAGTTAGTTTCTGTTTCTGTCATGTATGTTTACAATGTTTACTTGTTATTCAGGTGCAAATTCGAAGATCTTAACTATAACATTCTCGTGTGAGACATATCTGGAAAAAAATCAATTTCCTTTGCAAATCTACTGCATAATTGTTAGAACCAGTTTTCTGAATGAAGTTAGAAAGATGTTCTATTGCTCAGAAGAAAGGCGATGGTGGGCTTAGATAAGAAAAATAGGAATTTGTCCTCTTTATCATTCGATAAAGCAAGAGCTGACTACAAGAAAAAAAAACCTTTTCCATTAGCGGAATTAAAACTGTTTTAACAATAAAATCGTTGCATCATTGATGAAATATGAGTCATTCTTCTCTCTGGCCATACTTTATCACGTTCCCTGTTACTTTTGGCCTTCTTATCTCGTTACCCTCCACCATTATGCATCCTCTTTCCCCCCTCTCTGTCTGTCAGCTTCACATGGAAAGAGCAGCTTTTGCCGTCAACCTACTACCCAACATCATTTAAGCTATTTGTACGCTCTCTCTCCATGCAGGATATGCTGCCAGAGTATATTACTATGCATGTCGTGGAATCCATTCTTTTTGCAGGAAAAGCTGTTAGGGTTCTTCGCAATCCAAGTCCTGGTTTCCAATTTAAGGATGGTTCATCACATCAGCAAATACAAAGAGGATTTCAAAGGACCCAAGGATATACGACTATTTCTTTCCAGAATAACTCCTTGGATAATACGTTAATTGGAGAAGATTTGCTTCCACAGGCAGAGGCTGATAAGATTGAATCTATGCTTCAAGACTTAAAGGTTTCTATTCAATAAGCTTGATCAGTCTTTTAGATTGATGTGGATGATATTATCTTCTTTGCTACATGTATTCAAAGCTTGAAACCTTTCTTAACCTGCTCTGATGGATTTCTCCCTCCTGAAGCTAAGTTCACATTCTATTTATTGTTTTGGCCTAAATTTAAAACTATCTCTTTCGTAGGAGTCATCTGAATTCCACAAGAGATCATTCGAGAATGCCATTGACACAATCAAAGCAGTTGCAGCCAGTCATCTGTGGCAGGTGTAATTGCATATGACCATTTTTTTCCTTGCTGCAGATGATGCACTTACACATGATTCCAATTTGCAGCTTGTTGTTGTGCGCGCTGACTTAAATGGGCACTTAAAGGCTCTTAAAGACTATTTTCTTTTGGAAAAAGGTGATTTCTTCCAGGTAAAGGATACCGACTTCTACAACTCATGTTTCACAGTGGTGGTAATGATATCCTGTTCTACTGATGATTGCTTTATTTATTAATTTTTATTTTTTGGGGAGTGGGGTGGGGTGGGGTGGTGGGCAGCTCAGAGAGAGTTGCATAATTCAATTAAAGATCAATTGAAGGGAACATTTTTGGCTTTTATACTAGTAAGGCTACTGTTTTCATCTCCGAAGCCTAGGGTTTTTAAACCAAACTTAACACACGCTGAAGGTTCTTATGAAGGAAATATTAGTATAGATGATCTTGAAGATTTTCTGGGAAATAATCTTTGTTATTGTATGATATAAACAAAATTCATCCCTTGTGTCAAGTACATCATCTGCAAAACATAAACTACCTATGTATATTAATAGGTAGCAACTAAATTAGCAATTTCATCAGTGAACAAACTTACACATGCTTGTGATTTTTTACCCTTATATTCTGTTGGTGGAAAGGACACATGCACTAATTGATGCAACATAAGTAGAGCTAAGTTTTTATGTCATGGTTCAGTTACATTTATCTTGCAATTGTCAAAAAAATATGTGAGAAATAAGTGTACGTTACTATGAATATGGCACAATGAGCTAGTACTATTCTAGTTGAGCGGGAAGTATTTTGTTCACATCTACATGAAGAGCATATGCTTTTTGAAAGCTGTTCCTTTAAATGATTTGTGCAAATAGAGTTTTTGCTCCTTCAGTAGTATTAACAAAAGGTATTGCTGACAGAGCTTCCTTGAGGAGAGTCGCCAGCTGATGCGTTTACCACCTCGCCAATCTACTGCAGAAGCCGATCTTATGGTCCCATTTCAACTAGTAGGTCTTTACAGCTCATTAATGTTTATATTGAATATTGCCTCTATTATCATATTTTTCTATTGTTTGCAATAAGCCTTCCAAATTATAAAATACTCTTTTACATTTTACGTATTGGTTCTTTTCTTTTCTTGTCTGCCTCATTAAAAGGCTATTGGTGTTGGTTGCGTGAAGATCAATCCATGATCTTGAAAAGTCCTGTTGAATGGTGATTAATGTGCTTAGGTCTTTGATAAGTTGTCTACAAGAAGGCCATTATGTTGTTTTAAATGCTTTTATTAATTTTTGTTTATTTTCAACCAAATTTTGAGTGGAATGGCAGAGGCAGAATTTTTTTTGTCCAGTTGCTTCTTCTTTGATCTTAGCATGGTCTTTGTCGTGGTTTTTAATCATTACAATTATCTTAGTCTTGAACTGCCTTGGTTACATTGCAGGCTGCTTTAAAGACTATTGGTGAAGAGGATAGATACTTTTCAAGGGTGTCTTTGCGGTAAGATCATGAGTTGATTTTTCTTATATTTAAAATGTATTAACAGTTCATATCACATTTACTTTTTCTAATGTTAGAATGCCATCATTTGGAATCGCTCTGAAACCCTCACCAGTTGATCTGCCCAAGGTAAAAGTGAATAAAGATGGAGACTCAGTGGGTCACCCAGATGCTTCTTTGGAGATGTCCCTTGATGGATGGGATGGCATTTCCCTTGAATATTCTATTGATTGGCCATTGCAGCTGTTTGTTACGCCGGAAGTTCTATCCAAGTAAGATTTATATATTTTCTTTTCAATTCCAAATAGTGAACATAGAAGAAGAAATCTTTTTCCTCTTATTTGGAAAATATTTTCTTGGGTATATGGTTTTTCTAGTGGCATAATGTCTTCGCTGACTTTCAGAATATATTCATTAGTAACAATCCACCAGAATAAAATGAGGCTATGAACAGGAATGATATACTTGACATTGTTGTCGGCCAAAACCTTTAGCAACTCCTCTTTGTTATTAATTGCTATTTTGGTTTAGGTATCAAAGGATATTCCAGTATCTGCTCCGTCTTAAAAGGACACAAATGGAGTTGGAAAAATCATGGGCTTTTGCTATGCATCAAGATCATATTGACTTTGCTAAACTTCGAAATGACTCTAGAAAGTCATCAGTGCCCCAGCATCGAAGGCAACGCCTTAGACCAATGTGGCATGTTAGAGAGCACATGGCCTTCTTGATTAGAAATCTTCAATTCTATATTCAGGTAATTTCCTGTAAGATATCTGTGAGCATTCTGCCAGTTATCATTGCTTAATAGACGGTCCAACTTTCTTCAATCTAATGCTTGTTATGTGTAATAGATTTAATGCTCAAAGGCACTTTGAAATTTCCATGATCACATGAATATATGAGCTATGATATAGTAAACTAATCAGGCAGTTAGCTTCTTTCATGTTCTTCAGCAGAAAATAGACTTTTGAAGCGCACAACTGGGCTTATTTTCATGGACCTGCATAGAGTTGAATATTGGAACTCTGTACTTTCACATGGGCTGTCTTATAGTGAATAATTTCGATACCTTATAGCTTGCAAAAGCATGTCTGAGGTTGTTAGTTCCTACATATGATATAAATGTCACAATTTAACATTCTTCAACATCATCTGAAAAAACTTCACTAATGCGTATGAAAGAAATGTCATAGTCCATCACCACTAATTTGTGATCCTATTTCTTAATCAGTAGTTGACGAAACATTCACAGAAGGTTCTCTGTTAGACAACCTGGAAAGTCTTGTTTCTTCATTGTCTTCCACAATAATGACTATGCAAAAACCTAGTTAACAAGTTTGATTTCCCAGGTGGATGTGATAGAATCTCAGTGGAACGTTTTGCAATCTCATATTCAGAATTCTCAGGATTTCACGGAACTTGTGGGCTTTCATCAAGAGTAAGGAATTGAACATTTCAATGTGTACTATCAGTAACTATTGAATAGTGATTGCAACTGCTGCTATTAGTGCTTTTCGGAATTTAAAATTTGTGTGATCTATCGAATGTTCTTCCCAAGTTCATACACTTTGCCTTATGCTTCGTATATTTTTGTCTTCCCTTTAGGTGTATATTGTCAAAGATTATCACTGTAATTAGTTGTTGAAACATGAACCTACATTGATATCATATTGTAGAATTGGAGCTACTGGAACGTTGTCAATCATTATGAATCTGCACCCAAGGGTGTGGCCTACTGGACAATGAATTGGGTTGAGAACCATAAGGTCTCACATTAATATCCCAGTATGGACAAAAACGCTAGGTGTTTTCTTTCTATCTATCCCAGCCTTGGTGGACAGAGTTACCCCGGTACCTATTGTTGGTGGGAGGTGGCAGGTATCCAGTAGAATTAGTCGAGATGCACGCAAGCTGACCTGGACACTACTGTTATAAAAAAGTCTATGAGTCTAAGTTGTAGACTTCTTGTTTACTCTTTCATCTCTGGGACATGGGACATTCTATCTCATATATAGGTTCTATCTATTTTGAGCTACTTTTTGCAATGTGACGACTGTTGCATAACCACCGTCGTAACCTTTTCACACTAAAGTAACAAACATAAGCAAATTTTTTCTGCCTAATAAGTTAGAAGTGTATCACGAATTTTTTTCTTCCCGAGTTCATACACTATGCCTTTTGCACCTTAAGTTCTCATCTTATTGAACTTCTAGCAGTTTTTTCAGTAACCCTTAGTTTTAACAGAAACAAGATTACTATATAGTTGCTACTCATTTCTTGTGATTGTTGTGTGTTGTTTGATTTAAAAGTTGATGGGCATTGGCTGTTTTTCAGATACTTGGCTGCGCTAATTTCACAATCTTTTTTGGACATCGGTTCTGTCTCAAGAATTCTGGATGGAATAATGAAACTATGCTTGCAGTTCTGTTGGAAGATCGAAAATGGCGAAAGCAATAGAACTACTAGTGAACTGGAGCACATAGCTGAGGTACTATTGAGTTGATTTATGCTTCTGGTGGTTTCATTTTCTAATGATAGCCAAGAATAACATGTTTAGATAACAATTGATGGCTGGTCCATTCAAATTCATGACTAAGAAGCAAGAACTTTCCATACACAAATTGGTCAAAACATTTTTGCCCTTTGTTCACTGCCTCTGACATTCTTCATCTAAATACACTCTTAAATATAATCCAATCAAGCCAGAGCATCTTTTGGTTGATGTCTTGATCAATGTCTTAGTCGCCTGTGTCATTATCTAGCTTCTAACACTTTGATTAATCCCCAACTTAATGAGTGCTGACAAAGATGTGGTGGCACCTTATTTTACTCATCATCAAAATTATATCATGATGGAAGAATTAGTCCCCTGCACTAGATTATCAGTGGCTTTTGTTCGTTGAAGAACTTAGTACTTACTGCTGATGAAATCTTTAAGTACTTCGGTACTTGGGTTTGATCTTTTTTTCCTCTATGGTCGTTGATCTTTGTTTTGAATTATTTCTTCTATCTATTGTGGACTGGTTCCTGCTGCAATACCTCATGTTTTTTTTTATGACTCTCAGGAGTTCAACAAAAAATCAAACTCCCTATACACTATACTCCGAAGTAGCAGGCTTGCTGGTAGCCAGAGAGCCCCGTTCCTTAGACAATTTCTTTTGAGACTTAATTTTAATTCCTTCTTTGAGGTAAATCTCTTCTGGAATTGCATGGAAAACTTCATATTTCATTTGCTTAAGTTATTTATATTACTTCTTAAATTCATCAACAGGCAACTGCAAGAGGGGTGCTCAATGTTGTCAACCCTCGCCCATCCGTATCTGTTCTGCAGTGACAATTTCTTCTTCTTAAAGCCACCCAATGTAATTTTGCTGTAAGCATTGCTTTGTCTGCTAGTTTTTTCCTTCTTTTTCCTGTGTGCGCGTGTGCTGTTACATGCCTTTGTAAGTCTACAAGTTTAGAATTGACGTATAGTTGATTGACTATTTAAACGATTGATGTAAGCAGTAAGAGCATCTGCTACCTTTCCTTGCAATTTCAGCTGGTGCCATCTTACATTTCATGTCTTTTTTGGTTTTGCCAACTTGAGTGGTTTTCAATGACTACTGTTTTGGAGTTGGTTATGTGATGATTTGTGTGTTCGTATAACCGATCACGTGGTATCAAGGTTTTCAACCTCAGATTATATAAGTCGAATGATGGATCAAGATCATGTTGTTCGTTGGAAATTGAAGAGGGGTATACGACATTGAATAATTTCTATTCAACCTTAATATTTTCACAAGAATCTATTAAAGGTCCCTCAGCAAACTCAGAATCAACACTCATTCCTTTTTCTTTTGGTTTTTCATCCATTGTTCGGTACTCACATTAAAGCTTGACTAAATTTGAATTTGCGCTGGGAGGTCCCACATTAGGAGTAAAGTGTTCCTTCTAACAAACGCGACTCCATACCTACTTGTGGCCTGTGGAGTTGATTTTGAAGTCAAACTCCCAAAATAGTGTATTTTACATTTGGTTTAGATTTTAAAAACGTTTCTTATCCAACGACCAGAGAATACAATTTTCAACCCATGGTCTATACCTACCCCTGGCTCTGGCAGGCTCCCCAATCCAATATGTACACAAAATTAGGTGGGAAAATTTAGCAAAGCTAACCAAACTGTATTAAATTGCAGCCAGCAGCCTTACACCTTGTTTGGATGGTTGTTACTCGTTGTATTGTATTGTAATTTGTATGGTTAGTTTAAAGGCATAATACATATATTGGCACCTAAACTTGGCTTCAAATTTTAACTTTGACCTCCAACTTTCATAATGCACAAATAGGCACTTTAACTATCCTACCTTTAAATAAATAAACACGCGATTTTCGGAGCCAAAAGCGTGAAATGCAAACGCTGCCACGTGTATTAGTGACCCACTCAATGGCTGCCAACTATTCAATGCATGTGGGCCCGTTTTCCTGTCTATTTGACACCTTTTCAATTTGCCATGCATTTATTTCAATCTCTTTTAATGGATATGGACCCTATCTCACTAATTCCATTCCCTTCTCTTTATTTTTACCTCACAACTTCTTCCTTCACTTTCATTTTGTGGTAAATTAATATTTGAAAATGTCAATT
>JAJOOH010013221.1:0-11703 GCA_029582605.1 Solanum gracilifrons
CTACCTCAAGGTCACTTAGAACACCTCTCTAATTACCCGTCCATAGCTGTCCTCGTCTTAGAGTGAATTTTGTTGAAAGTTTGGTACAAATTGATTAAAATATTTGCTTGTGTAGGTTTGTCGGTAGCAAATTTTGAATATTTGTTCATTTACCTGGCGATTTCCATGTAAGTTTTACCTAGCGATTTCCATGTAAGTTTTACAATAAAGCGATCCCTCGAGCTTTACAATATTTTCTAACATTATAAGTTTTGTAACTTCTTGCCATGGGGATATATGGCTTCTCAATTCTTGTAAGAATGTTTGCCACTAGATATTTTGACACTCAATATTAGGTAAGTGGTTTTAGAGTTTGATTTTGCATTTAACACATGTCTAATGTACGTTAGACTACTAATCTTAGATATTCAACAATTTGCTTGTCTCATTCTTGTTCATTTTGAGAAATGGTTATAATTTCTATTTGTGAGAATCTCATTTTAACACATGCCTTGGCAATTTGCAGAGTATGTAAAGAATGAGTAGTACTACATTACTGGAGAATCATATGTTGGGCATTATATTTCATGCATTTGCTTCTCGTATTCATCAAGGAAACAAAAACAAAGAAGGAATTCACATAAACCTCAAGGTACTTTTTTTTTTCTATAACAAGTCGTTCGGTATTTTTCAACATGATTTGATTGGACTTTATGTTTTTACATGCTTATTTTGATCAGGGATTCACTATTGGTAATGGACTTACCAATCCATAAATTTAGTACAAAGCTTACACTAACTATGCTTTGGATATGAAATTAATCAATCAAACCAACTAAAATCACTACAAAGTATATATTTGCAAAGGAATAGAATATGATCAATCAAACTAACTACAACTACAATCCTTCTTGCCCCCTCATTTGCTCCTTGAAATAAACTGTCTGGAGTTGCAGCTAACCCCATTTGCTGGGAGGTACGTAACAATCTACCACTTATCGCCATTTTTTTATCAGCTTTTATTTTATTTATTTTTTTCTCTTAATTTTTTTTTTCCATTTGACCAAGTATAAATTTATATAGAATATGAATAAGTGTAGAAGATTCGTGGCATATTAGTTAGTATTGTCGTGAAGTGAAATAATAATACAGGTGACCTTTGTTTTGCCAATTTTCTCGGAGAGGTTTTATGACCCTGTTGTTGGTCATGTTTTACTTGATGGCTGCTGTTGCGGTCTAATCGCACACGCAAGTGCACGTGATCGTACAAGTAATAAAGTAGCTCTTTTTGAGAGCCGGGTATCGTACCCACAAGGACTCACGCTTAGAAACTATCAACTTCTCTACTTCTCAGTTAACCACAAATGTATTTCCAGATTTAAAGAGTTGTTTATTTCTATTTCTAAAATTTTAAAACAGAATGTAAATAACAAGATTCAATTTCACGGGTTTCAAACAATGATTTGGGAAAGATCCAGGGCTGCAATTTCTATCAGGATTCATGCAATCAATATCATTTATATGGGTAATTCTTAACTGTCGAATCAATGAATCACATGGTTAGATGTATGATCATGGTCTCCCGACCTCTAATCGCCTACGATAGATAACACCCTAACTACATCGTTGAGCGGGGATATAATGATTACCTACCGAGCCTTAAGTTATCTTCTTGTATGATGATCCAAGCGAGGTCTCTAGGTATATCCCTATCCTAGAAACGAATCAACCCCAGCTATTTAGAGTTCAAAAAGCTCCTTATACCCCACGTTCTATCCTCTTATTCCTCTCCCGAGTTCAATTTGGACAATAGATTTATTTCTAGGGTGATCAATCATGAAATACAGAAAATAAGAACACAAGAAAGATTCATGTGATAGTCAATAATAAACCCAACAAAAATCAAGCAATTACAATCATCCTGTAGCCACAGCCCTAGAACTAGGGTATTTAGCTACTCATAGTCCAATGATCAATCATATAATGGTTATGAATCATCAAACGATTGAAAGGAAAAGAGTTTAAGAAATAGCCCTAAAACTGAAGAAAACGTTCTTCCCAATCTCCCTCCTTTAAAACCCAGAAAAAAGACGCCTAATTAAATAAAATAAAACCCTATTTATACTAAAAGTCAAAACGGCCAAATCTGTTACTCAGGCGCGCGACGCGCGATGCCATTCAAATTCCGAATCCAAGATACTTTTGCCTTCTGTGCGACGCGCGAGTAACACGAGGCGTTCTGCCTCAAAATTGATTTTGCAACCCAAAATTTGTATTCCACCGTGCGATGCGGAGAGAACTCACAAATGCCTTGGTGCATTTTCCTCAGCTTCTTCCTTGTTCTCTTTTGACTCGAATCTTCAGATTTCTTCCTTCATCCCTTTTTGTGCATGTTTCTCCCATTAAGCATGCCTGCACAACTAATCATGTTGGTTAGCTCATAAATAAGCAAATGACTCGATAAGACTCCAAACAAATACATTTTGAATTCAAACTAGCGTAAATGCGGCATAATTAGCATTCTAGGCATATAAATATGCCTAAGATCTGCGTTTTGAAGTCATACAATTTGAGATGGTTGAGGAACCATTTAAGACTTGTTCAGCAGGAACCAATAATCTTCTCAAACATCATTAGTTAAAACATAGTCTATGCAAGGGGGCAATGCTAGTGAAGTTGTTATAAAAGAAGCTAGCCGAAATAGTTGTGTTAGTTCCTGATGAGCCAGCAGCACCGAGACAACTATGGGATCCAGATTCATTGATAGAAATTTACCCTGAAGATGGCGACAGAGAAGGTTTTGCGGTTTCTGATATTGAGGGTAAACCAGAGGCTAAGATCATTTTTATGGGAGGCAGAAAGCTATGTTGAGTCTAAACACCATATTATTAATAGCTAGAGATATTATTTTGTACTCTAACAAGAAATATTTGTTCATTTTAGTACTGTATATTGTTTACTGATCGTTCGAACCCATTAAGCGTGCAGTCTGAGTGTCATTCACGTCCGGTCGAGGAAACCTAGGTAAATTGACTTCATAACTTCTGAAAGCTTGCTATGCAGGTTAGGCATGGGTCCCAATCCCGAACTTGTTGGTTGTCAGTGGCTATTCGAGCTGCTCCTAGAGTAAGAACGGGTTGCTCGTGCTAGCCAAGGGACAGAAGGGAATTTTTCCTCTAAATGGGCCTTGGTTGTCGAACAACCAAATTTTAGAAGTTCAGAAAAAACATTATTGTTTTATTATCAACCAGTGATGGTATTTCTTTCTTCAGCTTTTTATATCATGTTGAACAGTGGAGCTGTGCAGTCATTGTGACATTGATGATCTTTATATATGCCTAATTTTATATGCTTTATTTGAGTCAAGGATTTACCATAAACAACCTCTCTATCTTCACAACGTAGGGGTAAGGTTGTCTGGTTGTGTACACTCCCCTCCTCAAACCCCATTTGCGGGATCACCCCGAGTTATGTTATTGTTATTTTTTTTTTGAGGAAGGTAACTTGTATTATTATTAAGAATTACACAGATGGTGAGAACTCAACCATAGATGAAACCATGGAAGCCATAACTAGCAACTGAGAGAAAACAATAACAGAGAGGAAAATATGATTTGGTAAAATGAGAACTCACACCTTTCATTGATCAGCAATGAAGTACTTATATACATGTGTGAATATGCATTAACGAATCTGCAGAAAGAGAGAAAATATCTAACTAACTAATTAGATCTAACTAACTGAATGTCATAATTAATACACATTTTAATCATGATCGTTAATACCCCTCCTCAAGTTGGAGGTGATGATTTCACTGCCAACTTGTGTAAAATGGCTGAATGTTTGACACCAGTGAGAGCCTTGGTAAGAATGTCAGCAAGTTGGTCAGAGGTGGACACATGGTGCAGAGAAATGAGCCCCTCCTGAAGCTTATTGCGCACAAAGTGACAATCCACTTCAATGTGTTTAGTTCTCTCATGGAACACAAGATTACGAGCAATGTATATAGCAGATTGACTGTCACAGTAAATAGCAATAGGAGAAGAGTTAGGGATAGTTAATTCAGTAAGCAACTTGTGAAGCCAAGTCAACTCTCCTACAACCTTTCTGAGTGATCTATATTCTGCTTCAGCTGACGATAGGTAAACAGTCTCTTGTTTCTTGGACTTCCGGCTGATGGGGTTGTTCCCAAGTAGTACTAAATAGCCACTGACTGATCTCCTTGAGTCTGGACAGGATGCCCAATCTGAGTCACAAAAGGCTTGAACTGTATAGTCAGGGTCCTTAGATAAGTGTACTCCCAAAGTAGGATCCTTCTTTAGGTATCTAAGAAGGTGATAGGCTGCTTGTAGATGAGGAGCTCTAGGATCTTGCATGAACTGACTCAATTGTTGAACACTGAAGGCTATGTCCAGTCTGGTATTAGTAATGAAGTTCAACTTGCCTATCAACTTCCTATAGAAGGTGGGATCAGATAAAAGAGGACCTTCCTTGGCTCTTCGTTTGACAGTAGGGTCTAGTGGTGAAGACAGAGGTGCATAATTAAAGCAATCATATTCTCTGAGTAAGTCCAAAACAAACTTTCTTTGTGAAATAAGAACCCCATCTGTTGTGTCAAGTATCTCTAAGCCCAGAAAGTAATAGAGTCTGCCAAGATCCTTGATCTTGAAAGTGTTGTCTAGATACACTTTTAGCTGTACAATTTCTGTTGTGTCTGTGCCTGTCAAAATAACATCATCTACATATACGGCAACAAACACTACCAAGGGTCCTGCCGTCCTGTAAAACAATGAGTGATCATAATGTGAGTGTGTGTAACCCCTGAGTGATAATGCCTCAGTCAGTTTGGCATATCACTGCCTACTTGCTTGTTTGAGACCATAGAGTGACTTATTTAGCTTACAAACCAGTCCTGAATTAGGTATCTCAAGGCCTGGAGGCACTTTCATATACACCTCTTCATGGAGATCTCCATGAAGGAAAGCATTATTAACATCAAGTTGAAACATACCCCAGCCTTTCTTCACAGCACATGCTACTAAGGTTCTTACAGTAGTCATTTTAACCACAGGTGAGTAGGTTTCAATATAGTCTATTCTAGCCTGTTGTGTATATCCTTTGACTACCAGTCTTGCCTTGAACCTTTCTATGCTTCCATCTGCTCTATGTTTAACTTTGTACACCCATCTACATCCAATTGACTGTTTGTCTGCTGGTAGGCTTACAAGATCCCAAGTGTTGTTGGCATACAATGCCTCAAATTCTTGTGTCATGGCTTTCTGCCACGCAGGGCTCAGTGATGCTTCCTCATATGATGATGGCTCACTATCATGACAAACATTCTTAACAAGAGCTTGACTGTTAGATGCAATGACATCAGGAGACACATGGTGGTGTTTGGTAAATAAGGCAGTAAGAGAAAGGTTGTTGGGATGATGTTGTGTGTTTTGTGTGTTTACGTTAACAGGTTTTAGGCTAGGAATGGTGACAATGTAATCTTTCAGATGTTGTGGAATTTTATTTACTCTATGGGATTTTCTTTGCACTACTGTAGAAAGAACATGTTGTGGTGGTGTTGGAGATGTAATGGTAAGGGCAGGAGGTGGTTGTGCAATGGGATCCTCAATGGTGTGGTCAGGTGGATGAATGAGAATTGTATCAGTTACATTGTTATAGTCACTTACACAATTATCACATGAGGCTAATTCAATATAATCAGGAGAAGGAATAGACCTCAAAACAGAAGGAAAAGAATTGCTTTCAGTTGACAAAGTAAAAAGAAAGACATGTTCATGAAAGATCACATCCCTGGAGACATGTATCTTCTTTGTAGCCAGATTCATTACCTTGTAACCTTTTGTTCCAAAAAGATATCCCAGGAAAATATGTGGGGTGCTTCTTGGTTCAAGTTTGTCTCTAAGTACTTTTGGGACAATGGGGTAACAAAGGCACCTAAAGGATCTAAGTTGGCTATAGTTTGGTTTTCTTTTATACAGCAGTTCATAGGGGCATTTATTTTTCAGATGGCTTGAGGGAAGTCTATTGATGAGATGGGTGGCTGTCAGAACACATTCTCCCCAATACCTTATAGGTAGTTTAGATTGAAACAAAAGGGCTCTGGCTGTTTCCAACAAATATTTATGTTTTCTTTCCACCACACTGTTTTGTTGTGGTGTGTATGGACAAGTTTTCTGATGAATGATTCCTTTGGATAAAAGAAATTGGTGTGTTTCATTGTTGGTAAACTCCAGACCATTATCTGTCCTAATGTTTTTGACTGTGGTGTTGAATTGATTTTCCACCATACTTATGAAATTTTTCAGAACTTGTAAGGCATTGCTTTTGGTACTTAAAAGATGTGTCCAAGTTGATCTGCTGTAGTCATCTACTAATGTAATGAAGTACTTGTAGTTGTCATATGTGGACACATGATATGGTCCCCATAAGTCAATGTGAAGTAGTTCAAAAATGGATTTGGTTTGGCTGGTACTGCGATTAAAAGGTAATCTCTCTTGTCTTGCCATTGGACAAATGTTGCAAGAAAAAGGTTGTTTGGGAGAAAAAGTGGCTGGTAATGCAGTGATACTTTTCATTTTAACAAAAGGTACATGGCCAAGTCTATTGTGCCACAACAAGTCTACATTATCTCCAGAATTGTTACAAGAATTATGATCAAACAAGACATCATTATTATTGGAAGTAGAAGTACACATAAGAGGAACAGAGTTGTGAACACTATGAGATTTATCTGCATTAGAAGGTTTGACAGAAGAAGAATTGCATGTTTTATTTTTGCTAGAACAAGAAAAGAGACTATTATTAGGAAAACAACAACATATTTGACTTGTATTGATTCTATTAGAAGTCTTCAGGCATCTTGAGCACAAGAAGTAGAGCCCATCTTTGCTATTACCAATCACCTGAGGCCTCTTCACTGAAGGGGCCTGCAACCGACACAATGCATTAGTGAACAAGATTATGCATTTCATAAAAGTTGTTAAGGAATGGACTGAAACTAAATTATACTTAAAAGAGGCACATATAATACTTGATGTAAAGTGATATTAGATGTGACTGGTACATCCCCAAATTCTCTTACCTTAACTTTGTATCCATTTGGAAGTGAAACTAGGATAGGAAAAGACAGGGTTCTAATGTTGATTAGGGAAGTTCTGTTAAATGTTATATGATTTGATGCCCCTGAGTCTATGATCCACAAATTAGCACTTGATTCAAAACATTTGCATGAAGGATTGTCAAAATCAGTAGAAGAAGAACAGACCACAATACCTGCAAAGTTCATGTATCTAACAGCAACACTGGAGGCATTATTGGCACCAATATCTTCTCCCACATTTTCATTCTGGAAATGTTGCAGCAGGTTCATAATATGTCCATATTGTTCCTTTGTGAAGCTGACATTTGGATGATTGTTGCCTTGCGGTTGTTCCTCTCCATGAGTATTCATCATGTCATTTGCAGCACCATATACATTTGTCACCACTCTCTTCCCTTTGAAGTTTGGGCTTTGTTGTCTGAAACTCTGACCACCATTGTAACTCCCTAACCTGAAGTTTTTATTATTGTTGCCTTGGGGATACCCATGCAACTTGTAACACTTGTCCCTACTGTGTCCAGTCCTCTTACAATAATCACACACTATAGCATTTCTACCACTACTACTGCCTGAGTAATAGTTTCCTCCTGAACTGCTACTACCACCTGCATAATTGTTCCCTCCTAAACTGTTGTTACCACCAGCATAATTGCTATTACCACCTACATAACTGTTTCCTTGATAATTTGTCCTGAAAGTCCTTCCTCCATGACTCTTGTTATCAAGAGAATTTGCATTCAAAGAGATTGAATCTGTGGGCATTCGACCAATAGGCTTAAATTCTCTTTGTTTTTCCTCCTGGATTAACAGTGAGAAAACCTGTCCCATGGAAGGGAGTGGATTCATCATGAGGATATTTCCCCTCACTACTGTGTACACTTCATTTAGTCCCATAAGGAACTGAATCAAACGTCTATCTTGCTCTGCCTTGTGCATACCATCCTTTGCACACACACACATACACAACTACATTGATTTTTCACACTCAAAGTGTTCAACTCCTCCCACAATTTCTTCATCCTCGTATAGTAGACTGTGATGTCTAAGATTCCTTGAGTGAGATCATTGATTTCCTTTTGTATATGGTACAGTTTTGCCCCATTGGTTTGGTCGTATCTATCCTCTAACTCCTTCCAAAGTTCAGCAGAATTATTCACATACTCCACACTATCTGAGATTTCCTTGATCAATGAATTCAAAACCCAAGATGTTACCATATCATCATACCTCTGCCATTGGCGCAATTGAGGCGAATTGAAATTTGGTTTCTCACAGCTTCCATCGATAAAACCCAATTTGTTTTTCACCCTGTTCCATAAAATTGAGCAGGGACAAGCATTATCCCTGGGCTATTTGAGGGATGCACATACAAAGCACTACTAGTGTCGTTTTCAGATGTGTTAGTTCCCTCAGATGTGGATACATTGTCGTCGACAGCCATGGATATACACAACAAAACTTATCGTGAATTACTTGACAAGAGAAGGAAAAGAAAACTGTGATCGAAACTTAGATCTGAACCAGCACAGAAATCGAAATTCGTATCAATCGAAGATAACAATTCAAACAACAATACAACTAACAGAAGACGAAGAACAGATCGACTGACCTTGCTCTATGCATATTGGTGATCTCATGGAGCCGTCATTACAATTTTAGTGGAAGCTTCTAAATTGTGCATATATAGTTTGTGTCTTAACTTTAACCCCAAACATGATTGAGGTATCTCACTTACTTTTAGAAAAGCACGCATATTGATATTTGCAGGTAATCATCACTGTAGTGAAGTGGAAGTTTCTTTCATACTCATCTCACGTATGATTGTAGCCAGCTAATAGATCCTTTCTATAAAGAGTTGCCAGGTCAGTTATCTTTCTTTGAACAAGTTTTGTAACTTTTTCTTTTGTTAGTTTCAGGTATGCCTTTATTGTGGAACATTTTGCGTTAGTTTCTGAAAAATCAGTTTCATTTTTTGGGGATGCAGCTTTCTCGACGATTTCTGTTGCTGAACTTTCTTTGGGAATAGAACATCACTGAGATCATTATTGGTGTATGTAGTTTTTAAGTCCCTTCATTTCATCTTGTATGACTTGGGACTGGAAATTGAATTTAAGAAAGAAAGTCAAACTTTTTTTTCATATAAGATAAATATGTATAGATCATGCTATATCATTCTTATTTGATCAGGCCATCAAAAGTAAAAGTAAAAAATGAATGTTTTAAATTTAGAATTTTTAATGTAGAGAAGTGTTTATTTTATCAGCAACAGACCAAAAGAGAAGTGTTTATTTTATCAGCAACAAACCAAAAGGGATAGAATGAAACCATAGTATGCGGATAGATTTGGTCATATGAGAAAATTTGACAAATTTAAACCCTTCTAAGTGTTACTTTATGTTCTGTAAATCAGTAATAGTTGTTCTGTTGATTATTATACAATTTAAAATTAAAGATTCGATACTAATAGGGGTAATACTTTCAGTGGTTTTAAGTTGAAGTCTTGTGTATTAGAATCTCAACTTACAAGTTACAACATTGCACTCATGCATGTTTGTTCAAAGTTCCTCACAAGAAATGTTTAGACCGAAGTATTCAAAATGAAATTAAGATGTCTAACTATTCAACCATAGAAAACTTAATTCTGGAAGGAGCTGAAGTGTTCTTCTGAAAGTCAGATCTACATATCAAATTTTTTAGAGAGTACAACGTATTTTGTATATATAGAGAGTACAACGTATCAAATTTGGTTTAAAGAAACCGTATTGTAAATTTTAATGACCTTTGACATTAATTTATGTTAACTTCATTATTTAGTTAAATTTTTGTATTTTCTATTTCTATAAATATTGTATTACTTCAGTTATGAATGCATTAGTTTAATTACTACAAAATTATCATGAAAATTAGTTGTAGCTTAATTTTATATAAATTACAACCTCTGCGAAATTGGATATTAAAATTTTATTAAAAGCATTGCAGAGGTTATAGCCCTAGCAAAATGTAGCACTAAAATTTATTTGGGGAGGTTATCAGCCCCAGAAAATGAAATAAATTTATTTGCTGAAAAAAGATTATGGAGGTTAAAACCCCTGCTATTTGTTTGCCGCCAATTGATCGGGGTTGCTTAAAAACTCCCACAACTTAATAGTGACAATCCTACCTGCGGGAGTTTTTGAAACCCCTGTAACAACAAATTGCGGGGGTTCTAAACTCCCGCTATTTGTAATTTTAACTCTCACGAATTGACCCCGTTTTTGTAGTGGTACATCAATTTTTATTTATATAAGACTGAAATAATAAGGAAGAAAAAATAAAGGGAAGTGTAAGGTCTTCATTAGTTAATGGAGTCAATATTTAAGTATGCTTGTGTAATATTATTAGTTCGAAAGGGTGTATATTTTCCATATTATTTCTTCTCTTGTTCAAAATTTAATTTGTTGTTTAGGTTGTTTCCAATATGATATTATCGCGCGGAGGAGTCTCTCTTCTGAGATTTGGACTGATGAACTCTGTAACCTATATTTTCCAACCTTTCTCGATATATATCCTAGAGGTCGACTCTTGCCACAAGGAATCACGTTTCGTGATTCAAGTAGTAAGCTTGGATTCATGATTGAGAACGAAATCTTCCAAGGGCAGCTTTGGCTGAATCTATTATAGGGTAGGCTATTTGGATAGATTGCCTTAAGGCGATGAAAGTCCAGATATTTTAAATCTCGACTCATGCTTCAATTTAATCTAGTGTAAAGTCAGTAGTACTAGGGTCTTCGAGTTGGAATTTCCAACTATAAACAAGTGTAGCGAAGTCACCTCCATTCTCGATTTCTATTGCGACAGAGGAAGATATCATAATTGAGTCAAAATCACTATTAGAGTTCGTTCAGAT
Source organism: Solanum gracilifrons (assembly GCA_029582605.1). Lineage (NCBI taxonomy): Eukaryota > Viridiplantae > Streptophyta > Magnoliopsida > Solanales > Solanaceae > Solanum > Solanum gracilifrons. The sequence continues at coordinate 10,983 of JAJOOH010013221.1, forward strand.
AAAAGGAAGAATCCAATCCCCTTCTTCCTGATCTTATTGGCCTTACAACGGGCCTAATTAAGAGCAAGGAAGTCTTAACTCCCCAATTCCCCAGGGTGAGGGGTGAACCTTCTGTCTGATTCAATCTCATCTATTGCTGCTTTCGAATCGGCTGAAAGAGTATTTTGATGTCACTTAGGAGAAGTATAGGGAAGTGTGCCCGAGTCTTCTATAATAAGTAGTTGTGACTCGATCTAGCTAGAACATAGTCATCCTAAAGAGACTTTTTTCTATTCTAGGTTTCCACAAAGCGGTATCAGGGTATGAAAACGTCTTTCTCCTATATATAATCAAGTTTTTGATTTAGATCAATCAATCCTCAATCCGGGCTCAATGACCAAAATGAATGACTTTATTTTGTCTCCTCATGAATCCAACTATTAGGTTCGTGGGATTGTGCTTTCAATCCAAACTTCATACATAGAGCAAGACAATTAATCATGCAAAATATTGAAAATATTAATGTTTTTTTCTCACCCGACATTATTATATCGGGTCTAATTAAATTTGAATTCAGGTAGAAAAATCTCACATTAGAAGTAAAACATTTCTTAACAAATGTACTACATATATAAGATTACTTATTATTGCACAACAACCCTTATATTTTTGCCATTTTGTCTAATTCATGAGGTTAAAATAAACATGTTGAACATATATATATATATATATATATATATAT
>JAJOOH010013223.1:0-11328 GCA_029582605.1 Solanum gracilifrons
CAATCTAGAAAATAAATCACTCATATTTCATAATCATGCAAATAACATATAATTAAAAAAATCATATAAATAATAATCCACAAATTATCAAATCATAAAATTAAACATATAGTCAAGAAATCACTAAGAAAAAGAGGAATAAATTTACCGATTATCGATAATTGATATCTTATTTTGTCAAACACCTGGTATTAGAAAAAGAAGAAAAACAATCACTTCTATTTTATAATCATGCAAATAACATATAATATAAAAAACCATATAAATAATACTCCACAAATTATCATATTGTAAAACTCAAATTCAAGCATTCAAAAGTAGTAGCAAGTAGGATGCTTGAAAGGTATTCATCATTGGTTGTGATAGGAAGAAATACTGATTCTAGCTACTTATCATTAATTTTCTTGGGTTAAATTTGCAGAGAAATAAATACACAATAATTATTGATTGTTATGCCTCTTCATATTCTTCTTAAATTCTCCATTTAACTTCCATATGTCACATCATATATAAATTAAATTGTCTATTCTCTTTAATTTCTTTCATCTTGACTCTTAGTCTTCATCTGTTTATTGTTACAATATTATATAGGGAATTTTAATTTTAATTACTAAGGGAAATTAAAATGAATCAAATTAACGGAATGGTTTTAGAGAAAAATTAGAAGGGGAAGTTTTTAAAAGGATAAAAAAAATTAGGTCATAAAGAGATGTTAGATCACCTTTTATATATATAGATAGATAGATAGATAGATAGATAGGGAGAGATTAAAAGTAAAAATTTAAAATATGTTGTCATTTTATAATAATTAAAATAATGTTAAAAAAAGAGAGAATAAATTAATAAATTTATTAAGAGTAGAAATTAGAGAGGTGGAAGTTATGAATAATTACTTGGCATGTGAGGAGTTTTTGTTGTAAATGTTCATCAATTAATTAAATATTTATTTGGAATAAATTAAGTAATTCACTTTTACTATAAAATAATTAATTTAAATAAGAAAAAAGCCAAAAAAAAAAGGAGAAAAAAGACAAAATGTAAATGGAGATCATAGAGAGGTAAATTAATTAAAGAGTACAACTTTATGATGGATATATGTGTCATTATAGAGATGTTGGCTTGTTTTTTGGTCTAAAGAAGAAAAAGGTACAATTATAAAGCGTTGGCATACAAAAATTTTAAGGAGTAAAAGCTAGTAAATACCAAAAATACCCTCACATTCACACTTATATATAAGTAGTAGATATATTAAAAGTAAAAAATTGAAAAGTGTAATTCATGGATAATTATTCATCGTAAAAAATTAAATAATAAAGAGACAAATATTTAAAATATGTTGTCATTTTATAATAATTAAAATAAGGTTAAAAAAAGAGAATAAATAAATACATTTATTAAGAGTAGAAATTAGAGAGGTGGAAGTTATGAATAATTACTTGGCATGTGAGGAGTTTTTGTTGTAAATGTTCATCAATTAATGAAATATTTATTTGAAATAAATTAAGTAATTCACTTTTACTATAAAATAATTAATTTAAATAAGAAAAAAGCCAAAAAAAGAAGAAGAAGAAAAAAGACAAAATGTAAATGGAGATCATAGAGAGTGCCACATCACCTACTCTATGTTTCTCTTTTATATTATATATAGATTAGTACTCTTTTCGTTTTAATTTATGTCACACTGTTTAATTAGGTGCATAGTTTAAAGAAAAAATAATTAAAAGCTTATGGTAAAAATAAATATTTTATTGGTATGATTACTGATTTAACGTATTTAAAAACGAAAATTGATAAACCATATAGATAATGCATAAAACCGAACTGAACCAATGGATGCACATAGCAATTGTTAAATCTTGCCACTTGAGCTCGAGAATCACCATTAATGGTGAATGAGAAGCTACTGCAACAATGCTAAGAGAGAACAACTTTGGATTTTCATTTTTATGAAAAGTAGTTTTGGAATGAATACAAGCTATCTATTTATACACACTTTAACTCTAACTGAATATGGTTAAATATCTAACTAACTATTGTAACTAACTCCCACAGTAATACACTTCAATATGAACTATACAATATGTAATTCTTAGATCTTAATACCCCCCCCCCCCCTCAAGTTGATGGGGGAAGCAACCACAACCAACTTGGACAATACAGTGGAATGCTTGACTCATGTAAGTGCTTTAGTTAGAATATTTGCCAACTGCTGATCAGTGTGTACATAGTGGAAAGTGATGAGCCCCTCTTGAAATTTAGTCCGGATGAAATGGCAGTCAATCTCAATGTGTTTGGTACGTTCATGGAAAACAGGATTTCGAGCAATGTTCAGTGCAGACGGGCTATCACAAAATACTTGAAAGGGGCCTGTAGTGGGAATAGTTAATTCACTGAATAACCTCTGTAACCAAACCAATTCACCAACGACTTTCATAAGGGATCTGTATTTAACCTCAGCTGAAGACAAGGAAATGGTTTCTTGCTTCTTAGATTTCCAACTCACAGGGCTGTCACCAAGTAAAACTATATATCTAGTAACAAATTTTCTAGAATCAGGGAATGAGGCCCAATCTGAATCACAAAAAGATCGAATTGTGCAGTCAGCTGAATTGGACATAAAAATACCCAGTGTAGGATCTTGTTTAAGGTACCTCAACATGTGAAATGCTGCCTGTAGATGTGGTTCTCGAGGTGCATGCATGAACTAACTAAGATGTTGAACCCCATATGCAACATCAAGCCTTGTGTTTGTGAGGAAGTTCAACTTACCAACAAGCTTTCGATAATAGACAGGATCTGAGAGTAAGGGGCCTTCATCAGTTCTTAATTTGATTAAAGGATCAAGAGGAGAAGAGAATGGTGCAAATTGAGTGCAATTATACTTTTTGAGTAGGTCAAGTGCAAACTTTCACTGAGATATAAGTATTCCATCATGTTTATACAAAACCTCCAGGCCAAAGAAATAGTGCAGCTTTCCTAGGTCTTTGATTTTGAAGGTATCATGAAGATAAGACTTCAAGCTATTAATTTCAACTAAGTAACACATCATCCACATAAACAACCACAAATACAATGGAGGAACCTGATTTCTTATAGAATAAATAATAGTCATTCATAGAGTGAGTATAACCTGTAGAATTGAGGGCATTAATCAATCTTGCATACCACTATCTACTAGCTTGCTTAAGGCCATACAAGGACTTATTCAACTTGCAAACAAGTCTAGAGCTACCAGTTCCTATACCCTTAGTTGTATCCAATCCTTGGGGAATGTCCATATAAACTTCTTCATGCAGTTCTCCATGGAGAAAGACATTGTTAACATCCAACTGAAAGATGTCCCAATGCTTCTTAGCTGCAGTGGCAAGTAAAGCTCTGACTGTTGTCATCTTGACAACTGGAGAAAATGTTTCATTGTAATCAATCACAGCATGTTGTGTATAACCCTTCACTACCAGCCATGCTTTTAGACTCTCTATACTACTATTTGCTCTATGTTTTATCTTATACACCCATTTACACCCAATGGGTTTCTTGCCAGGGGGTAAAGGTACCAAATCCCATGTATGATTATTATGCAATGCTAGGAACTCCTGTGCCATGGCTGTTTGCTATCTAGGGTTCATTGCTTCTTCTTCATAAGATGAGGGCTCACAATCATAAGAAATATTCATCACAAAAGACTGACTAGCAGGTAATAAATCCTCAGGAGCAATCTGGTTAGTGTGCTGATAAGAGGCAGAAAGAGAATTAGAGGAGGACTGAGGTGCATGATGAATAAAATCTTTTAAGTATGATGGTGGTTTGTGGTCTCTGGTGGATCTCCTGAGAACAAGATGCGTGTTTAGGGAGTTTGGTGCAGAATTATCAAAGTCAGGTACAGTTATAGGGGAATTGCCATTATTTATGAAATGTTTCTCAGTATTGGAAGACTTAGGACTTGTGGAAGAGTTATTATGAATTATATTTGGATTTGAGGGTGTAGTGCTTGGGTCAAAATGTTGAAGGGAATGATCGGGGATGCTGGAATAATAAAAAGGAGATGTGGGAAATGTGACAGTATCAGTTTTCATAGAAAAAGGGAAAATTATCTCATGAAACACTACATCCTTGGAGATATGGATCTTTCTAGTGGTTAGGTTCAACACTCTATACCCTTTGGTGGTAGGTGGATACCCTATGAAGACATGAGGGCTGGTCTTTGGATCAAATTTAGTTCTATGGACTTTTGGTGTGGTAGGATAACATAGGCAACCAAAGTTTCTTAAGTGGAAATAAGATGGTGTGACTTGGTGAAATACTTCAATAAGAGATTTATTGTGTAGGATTGGTGATGGCAGTCTGTTAATGATGTAGGTGGCTATTAAGATACACTCACCCCAATACGTGGTTGGTAGTTTAGATTGAAATAACAAATCCCTGGCAGTCTCAAGTAGGTATTTATGCTTCCTTTCTACTACACCATTTTGTTGTGGTGTGTGTGGGCAGGTTTTCTGGTGTATAATTCCTTTGGACTGAAAGAATGAATTTGCCTTATTATTGGAGAATTCTAGACCATTGTCTGATGTGATGACCTTGATTGTAGTATGAAACTGGGTCTCAACCATAAGTACAAAGGCTTGGATTACACTAAGGGCGTTGCTTTTACAACTCAACAATTGTGTCCAGGTTCCCCTACTGTGATCATCAGCTAAGGTAAGGAAGCATTTGTAGTTGTCATGTGTTTTGATGTGGTATGGCCCCAGAGATCTATGTGTATCAGGTCAAAACAGTGGGGTGAAGTAGTGGTTCTATTGGGAAAGGGCAGCCTAGATTGTCTAGCCATAGGACAAATTGGACAAAAGAAAGGCTGCTTTAATTTGGTGAAAATTTCACAGGTGTGGAAGTCAATTTTCTCATTTTTTACAAAATGGACATGTCCTAATCTATAATGCCATATTAGGTCTGTAGCATCAGCATGAGACATAGAAGGATCAATAGCAGAATTAGCATGAGACATATAAGAATTGGAAGCTGAAATACTGTTTTTATTATCATCAAATGATTTTGTTACATCAGAAATACAGGAATGGAGATGAGAACTATATAGACAATGGGCTTTATTTTCAGTAGAGAAACAGGAAATAAAAGAGTTCATCTTTTGTAGACAGTGAGAGCAAAGGAGACACAGTCCATCATACATTCTACCAATCTCCAGAGGCCTAGTCAGTGAAGGGGCCTGCAGTAGACATGAAGAATTAGTAAAGAGTGCAGTACATTTGAGGTGATCTGTCAAAGCACTATCAAATTATATTGGAAGGTATGTATGAAGAAGACATTGGATAATATGATCCCAGAGTTCAATGTTGCCTCTCCAATTTGTGTTACCTTAACTTTATATACATTAGGTAAACTTATAAGTATAGGATATGGTATTCTAATGAGTTTGGACAGGTGATTCTTATTAAAGGTAATGTGGTGTGTTGCTCCAGAATCTAATATCCACAAGTCAGTTTTTGCTTTGAAACATCCACATGAAAGTTTGCCATTATCAATGGAAGAGTTACAAACAATTATACCTGCAAAGTTAGCATCTCTATTAGTAGGTGTTGATGCAGTGAATGGATCCTTCATGTTTCCTCATTGGAAGGCTTGCATCATGTTGATCAAGTGATTGTATTGTTCTGTCGACAAGGTGTTTAGAGGCCCATTCTGAGAAGGAAGATCATCTCTCTCACTCGAATAAGAGGGCAGCTCTCCATGAGCATTTGTTGCAGTACCTTTTCCTTTATACCTTCTGTAATTGGGATTGAATAGATTTTTTTTAGTATTGTTGTTGTTAGATCCTGGGCTAGAAGATGGCTTATCAGGGTAACCATTCAACTTGTAACACTTGTTTTTCGTATGGCTCAACCTCTTACAATTCTCACAGAAAGGTCTTGTTCCTCTTCCCCCAGTGTTCTGCATGTAGTTAGTTTGGAAGCCTCGTCCACCTGAGTGGCCTCCAATATGTCGCGACTGTCCAATTGAGGATCTAGCACACATAGAGGGTGAATCTGCAAAGAATTGATTGTTAGGCTTAAACTCTCTTTGCTTCTCCTCCTGAATTAAGAGAGCAAATGCCTGGCCCATGGAAGACAATGGTTTCATCATGAGTATGCTACCACGGATGATAGTGAATACTTCATTGAGGCCCATAAGAAACTGGATTAATCGTCTATCCTATTCTGCCTTATGCATAATGTCCTTGGCACCACAAGTACACAAGCAGCTGCACTGATTTTTCACACATAAATTGCTGAGTTCCTCCTAAAGTTTCTTCATCTTGCTATAGTAGGAAGTGATATTTAGAGATCCCCGACTTAGATCGTTAATCTCCTTTTGGATCTGATATAACTTGGCACCATTAGTTTGGTCATATCGATCCTTTGGCTCACTCCATAATTTCAGTGAATCAAACACGTAGTCGACACTATCAGCAATGTCTTTGCTTAGGGAATTGAGGATCCATGAAGTAATCATGGCTTCACATCGTTCCCATTGACGATAATTGGGGGAAGTCGATGATGGTTTCAAACACTCTCCGTTGATGAAGCCCAACTTGTTCTTCATTGACAGCGAACGGAGAACACCTCTCTTCCATGAACTAAAACCAACTCCATCGAAGGGAATATGGACCAACACTGTACCTGCACTATCAGAAGGATGAATGTACAATTGACTTCCCACATCAATGGGAGCTGGATCGACAACTTCAACCATTATGAGAATTGAATAGATCGAAACGCAGAGATATGAGATCGAGAGAAATCGAATCGATAAAATTGTGAATTGTGAAGAGAGAAACGGAGAAAACACAAAGGAGAAAAAGAAAAATGAAATTGAGGAAGAGAAATGTCCTTAAGGCTCTGATACCATGTTAAATCTTGCTACTTGAGCTCGAGAATCACCATTAATGGTGAATGAGAAGCTACTACAACAATGCTAAGAGAGAACAACTTTGAATTCTCATTTTTATGAAAAGTAGTTTTGGAATGAATACAAGCTATCTATTGTAACCAACTCCCTGTAACATATTCGAGAGTTAATTAATTAAATTTGTATATCAATTCGAATATAAATATTTAAATTATTTGAAACGATATATATAGATATCAAAAAGTAAGTAGAGTTGTCACATTAGTTAACAATTTTTTTTATTTTTTTTTTCAAAAAAAGAAAAAGATAAAAAATTATTTATGAAAACATGGTAAAATAAAATAAAATAATCTAATTGTGCCAAGTGAATTAGAGGGAATAAAGCTTCTTAAATCTTGAATTTAATTAAGTTGTATACATTGACCAAATCTTTTACGCTATCAAGTTAACTTCACTTATATCCATTCTAAAATATATTAGAAGAGGAATATATTTTAAAAATTAAGGAGTCCTAAAATATATTGTAAGATATTAAAAAAATTAAGAAATTCTAAAATATATGAAAAAAATAAATATATTTTTTATAAGTTACATCACAAAAGATTGAAAGCAATGTAAAACCACATTAGAAAAAAATAGGAATTTTGCCATCATAACTTAAACCTAAAATTTGGCATAAAACCCCTAAATTTATGTTTTGGTATCTAATAGCTCAATTATATTTTTTTTATAGAAATTTTATGATTACCAAAATAAGTTTATAATTTAAAAAAAAAAAAAAAGGTTCACATTTTTTCAAATAACTTTTTAATCATCATATATGACATTCTTATCATTTACTATATAGATAAAATATTTATCTTAGCATTAATTCCTATTTTTAAAGTAATTTTCTTATTATATATAGTTTTATTGGTTGAATCAGACACATACAAAGCACGTATGCTAAATTAGCAATTTAAAAATTCTCTACACTATATGAGCTATGGCTATATATATAACTTAAGTTCTTGAATCATTTCCCTAGATTTATTTTAAAATATATTTCACGCGAAAAATTAAATTCTGACCAACAAAATAAAAGAGATAGCTAACCGACTGATTGAGTTACTAAAACCCCCCTAATTTTTTTGTTTACTAACCCCACTATGCTAAAAGCAACCATATTTCTTCATATATAATAAAGAGTAGAACTAGCTTTTAAGTCCCACATATTCCAATTCTAAAATCCTTTTTTTTCTATCAAGAAATGCAATCTTCATCTTCCTTGTCTTCCCACATAAGAAAACCATCACCAAATATTGTTGTTCCAATTCATGATGATAATAATAATATTATGTCCTTTCTTGATAAGTATGAGATTGAAAGAATCTTAAAGGAGTTAAATCACTACATAGAAACTAGTAGTACAAGTCAAAAAATTGGTCATGATGTGCAAATTATGAGGATCAAGAAATCAAAAGGGTGGCTATGGTTTAAATATGGCATGATGATGTGTAAATCAAGGCATGATTGTGGTGGGGAGTAGTAGATGAAGAATTGCAAAGAAAACAGAAATGGTGAATGAATCTAGACAGGAGATGCAATAAGATACATGGGAGAAAGAAGAATGAACCTTCTCATTATCAATAAAAGCATCTAATCTATTAAGTTCTAATACATCACTATTTATAGAACAATAGCTAAGAATAACTAACACTGACACTATAGTAACTAACTCTAGCTAATCTGTTACATAAAGCATACTTAAGCTTAAACTAGAAACAACTGGACTCTATTAGTTGTACATAATTTCACACCCCTCCTCAAGCTGATGGTTGAAAGAGGTTCTTCAACCCAAGCTTGGACATTAAGTAATCATGTGGTAGCTTCCCTAAGCTCTTGGTAAGTAAGTCAGCCAGCTGTTCCTTGGTGGATACATGATGTGTTTGAATTAAGTTCTGCATAATCTTCTCCCTCACAAAATGACAATCTATGTCAATATGTTTGGTTCTCTCATGAAAGATAGGGTTAGCCGCAATTTGAATTGCAACTTTACTATCACAAAATAGTTGCACTGGTCGTGTGATACTCACTCCCAACTCTTTATATAAACCTTCTAACCATGTTATCTCAGCCACAGTTGATGCCATGGACCTAAACTCAGCTTCTGCAGAGCTCCTAGCCACTGTGTCCTGTTTCTTTGACTTCCAAGACACCAAGGCTTTTCCAAACATCACCATATACCCAGTAACAGACCTCCTCGATTCAATGCAACCTCCCCAATCAGAGTCACAATATGCCATTAACTTGTCTGTGTTTTCGGAGGGCATCAACAGTCCAAGTCCTGGCTCAGCTTTGATATACCTTACCACCCTCAAAGCTGCATCCATATATGATTGTTTTGGTTTGTGCATAAATTGACTTAACACCTCTACTGCATATGCTATATCCACTATTGTCATTGTTAAGTAGAGTAGTCTTCCCACTAGCCTTTGATATGGTCCTGCATCATCCAGAGTTTTGTCAGTGACTCCATCTGTTAGATTCTTCACATGATCATCAAAATCAGTGGAGGTTAATTTGGTATTTGCTTCCATTGGTGTGCTGCCTGGTTTAGCTCCACTTAGTCCCATCTCAGCAACTAGTTCTAGAGCATACTTTCTTTGACTCATGTGAATTCCTTGCTGGGATCTTGCAAATTCAATCCCCAAGAAGAACTTCAGCTGTCCCAAATCCTACATCTTGAATTTCAGCTTCAGATTATTTCTAGTTTGTAGTATCAACTTTGAACTGCTGCCAGTGTCAGCAAATCATCCACATATACTAAGACTACAACTACATGAGAGCATGTCTTCTTGGTAAACAAGGAGTAATCAAAATGACTTTGAGTAAAACCAAGTTGTACTAAAGCTTCAGTGAGTTTCTTGTTCCATTGTCTAGGTGCTTGCTTTAGGCCATACAAAGATTTATTGAGCTTACAAACCTTCCCCCTCTGAATACCAAACCCCTGAGGAACATGCATATACACCTCTTCAAAAAGATCACCATGGAGAAAGGCATTGTGCACATCCATCTGAAATATAGGCCAGTGCTGAGCAACAATAATTGCAACAACACTCCTAACAGTAACCATTTTAGCTACAGGGGAAAAAGTGTCAGTGTAATCCAATCCCTCCTTTTGACTGAACCCTTTTGCCACTAGTCGAACCTTATACCTCTCAACTTCACACTTGGCCTTGTGTTTGATTTTGAAGACCCATTTACACCCAATAGAAGATTTACCGGAGGGGAGATCCACCAGTGTCCAAGTGTGATTGTTCTCGAAGGCAGCAATTTCTGATTTCATAGCATCAATCCATATAGAGATCTTAACTGCCTCATAGTAGCAAGAAGGCTCTGAAGTAGCTGAGTAGGCAGTAAGGGCAGTATTATAAGACTCAGACAAGCAGTCATAGTTGACAGTTTGAGATGGGAAACAAACATGAACCAGAAACCTTAGAGGGAGCAACATAATCCTTCATCCAAATGGGGGGTTTGGTGGTCCTATTAGACTGTCTGAGAGGTATTGTAGTAATGGGTGGATGAGGAACAACAATAGGCGCATGAGGTTCAGCAAGAGCAGGGATATGAGACTCAGCATCAGGAGGAACACAACATGTCATTTAGTGAGATGAATTATAGTGTTCTGGAGCCTGAGCAATACTAACTATAAGAGAGCACTGCTGTAAGGAGTGCTGAAAAGGGAACACATCCTCTTTGAATACCACATCCCTGCTCACTATAAATGAATCTGTATGAAGGTTGAACATCAAATACCCTTTCTGAGTGAGGTTATAACCAAGAAAAACTGCAGGGGCTACTCTAGGAGAGAATTTATCTGACATTCAAAGGCAAGTAACATATCCCAAACAACCAAAGACTGTCAAGTGATTGAGATCATGAAGATGCCCATGAAGAGCTTCAAAAGGAACCATACCTTTAAGTGAGGAAGAGGGCAACCTATTGATAAGATAAACAACAGTTGTAACACATTCTCTCCAGAACTTGAGAGGAACATTAGCCTGAAACCTTATGGCTCGAGCAGTATCCAAGATATATCTATGCTTTCTCTCAACCATCCCATTTTGTTGGGGCATATAGACACACAAACTTTGATGTATAATTCCCAAATCTCTCAATAATTTAGAAATTTGAGAGTTGAAGAATTCACATCCATTATCTGTCCTTAGAAATTTAACTACTGCAGATTACACATTCTTGATCATCAATAGAAAATCAGTGAGAGCTACTATAACCCTGAGACTTGGTGTCACGACCCGATTTCTCAAGTCATGATGGCACCTACTATAACCCACCAGTAGGTAAGCCAACCCGTAACCCGGAACAACAAGTAATGGGTCTGAGGGTAGAAACTAAACAAGAGTAGGCAAATAACAATATAAACAGGCG
>JAJOOH010013226.1:0-22895 GCA_029582605.1 Solanum gracilifrons
GGGAAAAAGGAGAAAATAAGGTTTCGCGTCATTTATGTTCTGGTCCCATCATTCCTGCTCTGGCGCAATCTATCCCGTTGAGGCGTTGCCACCCTAGCGGCATCAAGCCTGCTCTGGAGAGATGGTGGCCCCAGTCCCCCCCCCCCCCCGACATTTTCCTTTCCTAAATAACAACGGTTCAGGTCGTTACCACAAATTAAATTACTTATTTAAAATTATCCACTAATTAAATTCATGTAGCTAAAAAAGTAATTCAAAATTTCCACTTAAAATTTACGAAAAAAGTCTTTTATGAAAGAGAGGGGGGTTAGTTCTCAAAATGACTTTACGGGTCATTACAGATTAAAATATTATTATTCCATTTTGTAGAAAACTCTTTTTCATCATGTTTCTCAAATTCAGCCGGAGTAAGCTTGTCAAATAATAAAGATAATTTTTTATTGGTATTAAAATATAGAGACATCGATAAAATACGATAATAAGACAAGATATTTTTTTGTTTCATAAAAAATCATAAGTACAAGTACAATAATAACATTTTAAATGACATTGATGAAAAAAACAAGTAGCATAATATTAATTTTTTTCAATAGGTACTAGTGATTAAGTGATTACACCAAAATACATATTTTAAGAAACTATACCTAGAGGTGGATGTAGACTTATTTACTGGTTCAATTCAACCTACCATTTTCTAAATGTACATGTTGCAGGTTCTTTGAGAAAGAAACCAAGGTCCTAAGAGCAAAATGTTACAAATATATGGCAGGAATTAAGAAATTCGTCATATAGTAATTACTATTATCAATAAAAACACAATATACTCAGTGTAACTTTACAAGTGAGGTCTTGGAGAATAGAGTAGCCAAATCTTACCCCTATCGTGGGAGGTAGATAGTCTGATAGATCTCTATTGAGAAATAATAAGTTTTGCATTAGTTCACATCTCTTGTGAAATGTTACTTCCAAAATGATAATCTAGTCAATTTATGAAAATCATCACAATACAAACATGCAGTTGGATAAGGAAAATTAATGTTGAAATTAAGATGTATCTAAAAGTCATTACTTGATAAATACACTATAAAAAGTCACTATTTTTACACTAAAATTTCCTATTGATAACTGTAACACCTCGAAAACCAGACTTAGAAAAGTGCAACAGAAACCACCTGAACCAGTGAACCACGGCAGGGTTCACAGACCGTGATAGGGTCCATGGTCCGTTGAGCTCCCCGTGGACTTCAGCATCCTCCAATAGGGGTGGACCACGGGACCCTTCACGGGCTGTGGACCATTTCACGAGCCGTACTGGTGCTCGTCATGGATAGTCAAAGTCCCCGAGGCACTGATATCAGACCACGGATCCCTCCACGGGATGAGGTCTTAATGACAGGCCGTCGGAGGGTCCGTAGACCTGAGCGAGCAGGCCACCAACCCAAGTGAAGGCCACATCGACCTTCACAGTTCGTGGTCCTTCACAAGGGCCGTGGTAAGGCTCCTGGTTGAGGACCCGAGAACCAGCAGCTAATGGACCAAGGATCACGACCGGCTTCACAGTCCATGGTCCCTTTGATGGCCCATCAGAGGGGCCGTGGTCAGGCCATCAGACCTTGTAAATAAGGTCATTTTGGCCTTTTCCCCTATGCGTTGAACACCTAAACTACGCCGTTTAACCCCTAAACTACATGGTTTTGGTCAATTTTAGCCTAGTAAACAAATTAGAACCTAACCTAATCAATTATTCAACAAAAAATCATCAAACTTAGAGAAAAATAGAGGAGAAAGTCAAGAAGCCCTAGTTCAAGAACTTAACAAGGTTTTCATCAATTCCAGCCCCAAAATCGAAATATTTCTCCATGAATTTCGTCACCAGATGTGGGATTTAACTAGTGGGTTCCTTTCACCCATTAGGTCCCTAGTTTTTGGTCAAAATCTTAATTTCCTTAATATTATCTAGACCTAGGGTTTCTTGAATGTTAGAGATTGTTGGGTTTTAGCTTTTAGAATGATCCAAATCAAATTATTATGTTATTACTTAGTTTCTTTTATGAAATTCAGAACCCTAGCTATGCAGTTCTTTTAGTTCATGAAATACACATGCTAGGTCAGTTATTTCAGATATACATGCTTCAGTTTACGAATGCCACATTATCAATTATAATTATTGCATTCTCAAAGTTTGCATGTCAGTAATTGAGCTATCCAGTACTTCACATCAGTAAGAAAATTACATATATATATTCTAATTGGGAGTAGCTTAATACCGAGTAGACTAGGGTTCAGCGTACCTGAATAGTACCAGAACTACGTGCCCCCGTAGGTTTATAAGCTCCTTCTATGGGCATTACATTTTAGTAATCACGCCAATCCTTCCTATATAACTCTGGTAGGGTATATTGGGTCCTCTCGATGGGGCGTATACATCGGATTCCACATTTCTATCATGTGGTTTTATGTCGGTTATTAGTAGCTCTCTTATAGTCAGATTCTATTGCATTTACCATGTTATCATTCATAGTCAAATTTCAGTCTCAGCATGTTATAAACATGGTCATCGCATTCAGTTAGTTCATGTTAAGTAATCTCAGTATAGTATCATGCTTATCTCTTGTCATTGCTTAGATATATGCTTTGGTTCAGTTTTGTTATTGTTCAGCTTTATTCTATCATGCATGCTTAGTACCTTTCAAGTACTGATGCATACTCTGCGCTACATAATCTAGTGACGTAAGGTTAGCTTCTCAGCTTCCAGATCACGCATAGATCGGTTCCTAATCTTCAGCTCAGCAGTATCAGTGGTGAGTCATCATTCTCCGAGGATGACATATATGTTTCCTTTCCATTTTTAGTCTTTAGTTTCAGTTTTGCTAGATTTGGCTAGGGCATGTCCCAGCACTTCTAGTCAGTTAGAGGCTATTTTCAGACATAGTTAGATTCAACTTTAGCATTTGAGTTCGACCTTTCAATTGTTGTTAAACTCTCAGTTTTTCTATATTCATATAGTTTATGGGTATTCCCTATCATTTCAGTTTATCTTATGATTTACATTCCGCACAATATTTCTTTACTTCAGTTTATTAAGTATGCTTATGATATGCTAGCAGGGTTAGCTTGGGGTCACTCAAGGTCCTAGTCCCGCGTTTGCATCCTTGGGGTAGTTTCGAGGCGTGACAAACTTGGTATCAGAGCACTAGGTTTAAGAGTCCTAGGATTTCTGAAAAGCTTCACCAAGTAGAGTCCTTTTCATGGGTGTTACGTGCACCACATCTAATGAGAAAAAGGCTACGAAGTGTTTTAGGAAAACTTCACTTTCTTGATATTCTTATCATGCGTGAGGTATGATCCAATTTCCTCGTTCTAATCCTTTATTATGCGCTTTCAGATCATGCCTCCTTGTAGAGCTTATGGAAGGAATGCGAATGCACACAATGCTAACGCAACTCCTCCAGTCCCAGATCAAGAAGTTTAGAATGCTGAGTGTCGAAATGCCATTCAACTTTTGGATCATAGTATGACTAACCAAAACAACCATCAGGTTCTAGTTCCTGCAATTCTAGTGGTGGATTAATGGCAACCAGGGTTCGTAATTTTGTTAGGATGAATCCGCCAGTGTTTTAGGATCACACATTAGTGAGGATCCCAAAAACTTCATGGATGAGGTCAAGAAGATCTTTGGAGTGATGTAAGTGACATGTAATGATAGGATATAGTTGGCATATTATCAGCTTAAGGATGTAGCTCATATCTGGTATACTCAATGGAAAGAGAATAGGGGTACAGATGTAGCTCCTATCACTTGGGAATGCTTTAGTGAGAATTTTCTGGACATGTTCTTCCCAAGAGAGTTGAGGGATGCAAGAGCTCAGGAGTTTATGAATTTGAGACAGAGTTCCATAACAGTCCATATGTATTGACTCAAGTTCACCCAACTCTCCAGGTATGCTCTTCAAATGGTTGCCGATTCTAGGGCTCAAATGAACTAGTTTGTGTATGGGCTATCCAACTTAGTAAAAACAGGGTGTAGAAATACTATGTTGCTGAAAAATATGAACATCTCTAGGGTCAAAACTCATGCTCAACAGGTTAAGGTTGATAAGCTTAAGGAACAAACTAAGGATAATAAGAAAGCTAGGACAGGCAACTATGAGTATCCTCAATAGAAATCGGGTGGTTAAAATCACTCGTCGTTTCAGTAAAACTCTTCATCTTTAGCACCTTCATCAGCTAGCATTACATCCTCCATGTTCCGACAGGATCAGAAAGGTAGGGCTTCAGGCTCTAAATCTCAAGGTAGTATTTGAGGCACCAGAACTTACCCAACTTGTCCAAAGTGTGGTAAGAACCATCCGGGATAGTGTCTTGCAGGAAAGGAAGGATTCGTTGGGTGTGGTCAGTCTGGTCACAGGTTGAGAGATTGTCCTTCTACTAAACAGGGTCAAAGGGCAACAATGGTAGAGCTCAGTCCACAACTTCAGCTGCACCATCAGGTCACCCGACTCCGCAGGGTAACTCATGTGGTACAGGTGGTGGTCAGCGCCAAAACAGGTTGTATGCTCTTTAGGCTCGCCAGGATCAGGAAGATTCTCCTAATGTAGTCACTGGTACATTACGAATTTTTAACTTCGATGTTTATGCTTTGTTAGATCCAGGGGCTACTCTTTCCTTTGTAACTTCTTATATAGTAGTTAACTTCAATGTTAGTCCAGAAACTCTCTCAGAACCCTTTTCAGTTTCTACTCCAGTCGGTGACCCAATTATAGCTAGACGGGTATAGAGAAATTGCCATGTAACAGTATCTCAGAAAGTCACCTCAGCAGATCTTGTAGAGTTAGAAATGGTAGACTTCGATGTTAATCTAGGCATGGATTGGTTACATTTTTGTTATCCCTCAATCAATTGTAGAACTAGGATTGTTCGTTTTTCAGTTTCCAAACGAACCAATCTTAGAATGGAAGGGTAGTAGCTTAGTGCCTATGGGTTGATTCATTTCTTACCTTAAGGACAGAAAGATGATATCTAAGGGTTATCTCTATCATCTAGTTCGGGTTAAGGATTTAATCTCTCAAACCCCAACTCTTGAGTCAGTTCCAATAGTAAATGTGTTCCCAAAAGTGTTTCCAGAACATCTTTCCAGAGTTCCACCTAAAAGGGAAATCGACTTGGAAAATGATCTCCTTCCAGATACCTAACCCATTTCTATTCATCCTTACAGAATGGCTCTAGCTGAGCTTAAGGAATTGAAAGAGCAGTCGAAAGACCTTTTAGATAAGGGCTTCATCAGACCTAGTATTTCCCCATGGGGTGCACCAGTGTTGTTCGTGAAAAAGAAAGATGGTTCCCTCGGAATGTGCATCGACTGTAGGCAGTATAACAAGGTAACAATCAAGAATAAGTATCCTATCCTTAGGATTGATGACCTGTTTGACTAACTTCAACGTGCTAGTAATTTCTCAATGATAGACCTCAGATCCGATTATCATCAGCTCAGAGTCAGAGATATTGACATCTCGAAAAGAGCCTTTAGAACTCGGTATGGTCATTATGAATTCGTTGTTATGTCATTTAGACTAACCAATGTTCCTGTAGCTTTCATGGATTTATGAACAGAGTGTTCAATCAGTATTTGGACTTGTTCGTTATCGTCTTTATTGATGATATTCTCATTTACTCTAGAAATTAGAAAGAACATGCAAATCATCTGAGGGTTGTCCTGTAAACTCTCAAGGATCGTAAGTTTTTCGCTAAGTTTAGAAAATGTGAGTTTTGGTTGCAATCTGTTACTTTTTTTGGGCATAATGTGTCTAGCGAAGGGATTCAAGTGGATTCTCAAAAAATAGAATCAGTGAAGCAATGGCCCAAACCTAACTCTCCTACAGATATAAGAAGTTTCTTGGGTCTAGCGGGTTATTACAGAAGTTTCGTGGAAGGAGTTTCATCCATAGCCTCTCCATTGACTAAGTTAACGCAGAAAAAGGTTAAGTTTCAGTGGTCAGATGATTGTGAGAAAAGCTTCGTACAACTGAAACTAGGTTGACTACAACTTCTATTTTGACTCTACCGAGAGGGTTCAGACGGTTATAGTATCTATTGTGATGCATCTAGAGTCGACCTAGGTTGTGTGTTGATGCAGCGAAGTAAGGTTATAGCTTATGCTTCTAGACAGCTTAAGGTCCATGAGAAGAACTATCCAACTCATGACCTCGAGCTTACAGTAGGGGTGTTTGCACTTATGATTTGGAGACATTACTTGTATGTTGTTCACGTAGATGTGTTCACATACCATAAGAGCCTTCATTATGTGTTCACCCAGAAAGAGTTGAATCTTCACCAGAGGAGATGGCTTGTGTTCCTCAAGGATTATGATATGAGTGTGCATTACCATTCTGGTAAGGCCAATGCAGTAGCAGATGCTATTAGTAGACTATCTATGGGCAGTGTAGCACATGTTGAGGAAGAAAGAAAGGAATTAGCAAAAGATATTCACAGGCTTGCTCGCTTGGGAGTTCACCTTATGAGCATATCAGATGGTGGTGTAGCTGTTCAAAATGTGTCACAATCTTCATTGGTAGTAGAGTTTAAGGAAAATCAAGACAGTGATCTGATATTGCTTCAACTAAAGGGTGCAGTTCATCAGCAAAGAGTTGAGGTTTTCTCCTAAGGGGGAGATGGTGTGCTTCGCTATCAAGGTCGATTATGTGTTCCTAAGGTGGGTGAGTTAAGATAGAAGATTCTTGCAGAAGCTCATAATTCTAGATATTATATTCATCCAAGCGCCACTAAGATGTACTGTGATCTGCGCGAAGTCTTTAGGTGGAATGGTATGAAAAGAAATATAGCAGATTTTGTGGCTCAGTGCCCTAATTGCCAGCAAGTGAAAGTAGAACATTAGAAGCCATGAGGTATGACTCAAGAGATCAACATTCCTACTTGGAAGTGGGAAGTGATCAACATGGACTTCATTACAGGTTTACCTTGGACTCGCAGAGAACATGAATCCATTTGGGTGATAGTTGATAGAGTCACTAAGTCTGTGCACTTTTTGGCTGTTAAGACTACAAATTCGGCGGATGACTACTCCAAGCTTTACATTAATAAGATAGTCAGGTTGCATGGGTTCCTTTGTCTATCATTTCAGATAGAGGTCCTCAGTTTACCTATCATTTCTGGAAGTTATTTCAGAAAGGTCTTGGTACTCAGGTTTACCTTAGCATAACATTTCATCCATAGATGGATGGTCAGGTAGAGCGTACCATTCAGACCTTGGAGGACATATATAGAGCTTACGTGATCGATTTCAAGGGTAGTTGGGATGATCACCTTCCTCTTATAGAGTTCACCAACAATAATAGTTACCATTCCAGCATTCAGATGGCCCCTTATAAGGCATTGTATGGGCGTAGATGTAAATATCCAGTTGGTTGGTTTGAAGTAGGTGAAGAAGACTTGATAGAGACAGATTCAGTTCATGATGCTATGGAGAAAGTGCAACTCATCCGAGATAGACTTAAAACAACCCAGAGTCACCAGAAGTCCTATGCAGATGTAAGTAGAAGGGACTTAGAGTTCCAAGTTAATAATTGGGTTTTTTTTTAAAGTGTCACTTATGAAGGGGGTGATGAGATTTGGCAAGAAAGGGAAGCTCCGTCCTAGTAGCATAGGCCCTTACAAGATCTTGAAAAGGGTTGGTAAAGTGGCTTACGAGTTAGAATTGACAGCAGAAGTAGCAGTACTGCATCCGGTCTTTCACATTTCGTTGTTAAAGAAGCGTGTGGGTGATCTAGCATCTATTGTACCTTTAGAAAGTGTGGCTATGAAGGATAGTCTCACTTATGAAGATGTACCTGTTGAGATTCTTGATCGTCAGGTTCGAAGGTTGAGAAACAATGAAGTCGCTTCAGTTAAGGTTTTGTGGAGGAGTCAATCCGAAGAGGGAGCTACTTGGTAAGAAGAAGCGGCACTGAAGGCCAAGTATTCTTATCTCTTTCCTTCCAATCCCATTCCAACTTGAGGTAATAGTTCCTCTTCAGTTTGAGATGTATCTAAAAGTCATTACTTGATAAATACACTAAAATTTCCTATTGATAACTGTAACACCTCGGAAACCAGAATTAGAAAAGTGCGGCAGAAACCACCTGAACTAGTGAACCACGGAAGGGTTCACGAACCGTGATAGGGTCCACGGTCTATTGACCTGCCTGTGGACTTCAACATCCTCAAACAAGGGTGGACCACGAGACCCTTCACGGGCCGTGGAGCACCTCACGGGACATACTGGTGCCCGTGGTGGAGAGTTAGAATCCCCCAGGCTCAGACTTCCGACCACGGAGCCCTCCACGGGTAATGGTCTCGATGACGGGCTGTGGGAGGGTCAGTAGACCTGAGCTAGCAGCCACCAACCTAAGTAAAGAACCACGCTGATCTTCACGGTTCGTGGTCTTTCAGATAGGCCGTGGTAGGGCTCGTGGTCAAGGACCCGATAACCAGCAGCTACTGGACCATGGACCACGATCGGCTTCACGGTCCGTGGTCCCTTTAACGGCCCATCAGACGGGTCGTGATAAGTCCGTCAAACTTTTTAAGTAGGGCCATTTTGGTCTATTCCCCTATGTATTGGACACCTAAACTACGTTGTTTAACCCCTAAACTACGTGGTTTTGATCAATTTTAGCCTAGTAAACAAATTAGAACCTAGCCTAATAAAATTATTCACCAAAAATTCATCAAACTTAGAGCAAAATAGAGTATAAAGTCGAGCAGCCGTAGTTCAAGAACACAATAAGGTTTTCATCAGATCCTGCCCCAAAATCGAAAGATTTCTCCGTGAATTTCGTCACCAGGTATGTGGGATTTCACTAGTGGGTTCATCTCACCCATTAGGTCCCTAGATTTCAGTCAGAATCTTGATTCCCTTAATATTATCTAGACCTAGGGTTTGTTGAATGTTAGAGATTGTTGGGATTTAGTTGTTAGAATGATCCAAATCAGATTATATTCTTATTGCTTAGTTTCTTTTATGAAATTCAGAACCCTAGCCATGTAGTTCTTTTACTTCATGAATAATACATGCTAGGTCAGTTATTTCAGATATACATGCTTCAATTTACGAATGTCATATTATCAGTTATAATTGTTGCATTCTTAGAGTTTGCATGTCAGTAATTGAGCTATCTAGTACTTCACATTTCAGTCATAAAATTTCTTATATATATATTCTAATTGGAAGTAGCTTAACTCTGAGTGGACTAGGGTTCAGCGTACCCAAATACTCCTAGAACTACGTGCCCCCGTAGGTTTACAAGTCCTTTCTGTGGGCATTACATTTTAGTGATCACGCCAGTCATGCCTCTATACCTCTATACCTCTAAAAGGGTATATTGTGTCCTCTCGATGGGGCATTTACATTTGAATCCACATTTAGCTCATGTGGTTTTATGTCGGTTATTAGTAGCTCCCTTACAGTCAGATTCTATTGCATTTACCATGATATCAGTCATAGTCAGATTTCAGTCTCAACATGTTATAAACTTGGTCATTGCATTCACTTAGTTCATGTTCAGTATTCTCAATATAGTATCATGATTATCTCTTATCATTGCTCAGATATATGCTTTGGTTCAGTTATGTTATTGTTCAACTTTATTCCAGCATGCATTGCCCAATACCTTTCAAGTGCTGACGTATATTGTGCGCTACATCTTCTCGTAACGTAGGTTTAGGTTCTCATCTTCCAGATCACGCATAGATCGGTTCCCGATCTTCAGCTAAACAGTATCAGTGGTGAGTCCTCATTCTCCGAGGATGACATACATGTTTCCTTTCAATTTTTATTTAGTTTCAATTTTGCTAGATTTAGCTGGGGCATGTCCTAACACTTCTAGTCAGTTAGAGGCTATTTACAGACATAGCTATATTCATATAGTTTATGGGTATTTCCCATCATTTCAGTTTATCTTATGATTTAGCTTCCGCACAGTATTTCTTTACTTCAGTTATTTAGTATGCTTATGATATGCCAGTAGGGTTAGCTTGGGGTCACTCCTGATCCTAGGTCCCATGTTCGTGTCCTGGGATAGCTTCGGGGCGTGACAATAACTATCATAGTCTATTATCAAAAAGTTTCTACTTTTATCAGTGAGGAAAGAAAATAGTAATGCTTTAAAGTGGAAATATTAGGGAAGCTTCTCACTATTCAGTGATATTTTGTTTTTTCACATGCATTTTTTAGTAGCTAATTCTATGAAAAAGGAGTGGAAAAATTAGGAAGCTTCTCGCTATACAGTAATAATTGTTTGTCACATTCATTTTTTAGATGGAAAACGAGTGGAAAAAATTATTTTTTATAGCATGAATTTCCACTGATTTGCGGTGAGACAAAACTTTACTTTAAAAGTAAGTTATGTGTTCCATTAAACCAATATTTGTATCAACATGCTTCCACAATAACATTCACATTGAAATTGACCTTTAATTTTTTCATAAAGTATTAATTAATCAATCCTCTTTATGATTATATCATCAACCACAACTAGGAAAAAGTTGATAAATTTAACCTCTTTAGAGACAATAGATAGATTGATCATCAAAGATCACACTTTTATCAAACAAATCAAAGTTAGAATGTAGCTGTTTCTTTAGTGTAGTTCATCAGCCAAATAAGTATCAACAATAATAGCATACTCAACCTTAACGCTGTGATAGAGAGACTAATCCTGATAGACCCTCAACTTGATTAGATACAGAAATAAAATTTCACCATAAGCACATGATAGAATCAACAACGTGCATTCAACACAAATTAATCATCTTCAATTAATAGGGGATTGATGTAGCCACGTATTACCTTCAATTAATCATCTCTTGTTTTCACCACACTTAGATCATGCAACTCTTCGTTGTTAATTATATCTATCGCTGCCATTACGTTCTCTCTGTTATTCGCAAAAACAGCAATAACCCATAAGAAAATAAAGGAAAGAAGAATAATGGATCGAATAGAACAAACAAACAAGTATTGGTTGTGTCATAAAATATAGAGATGATCATATTATTTTTTGTTAGTTTAGTATGTGTCTGTATTCATATTTGTACAAGAGTCAAAGTAATTAATTTTTGGAGTAAATTTGAATCATTATCTTCAATTTTCTCATATAAATTTATATATTTAAAAATTACTTTAAAATACGATAAATTTCTATAATTGACAATTCAAAATATTTTTAAAAAATTATGAAAAATAAATTCCTCTTTTCACTATTCAAATAATAACTTGAACACATAAAGTGAAAAAAAGGAATACTAATTATTATATACTTATAATAGCACTTGGTATTTTATGTGACTAGGGGAGAACCCCTTCTTATTTGACCCACTTGACGACCCATCAACATCACCACGAGCCGTTTGGGCGTCCATCAAAGTGAAGCCTGCCTGGGGCAGGTTTTGGAAGAGCTCACGAGCCCGTTATCAGAATCTGGTCACTTTCACGGCCTTTCTAGGGCTCCGTGGAGGGTTATAGGGTCCATTTTTTAACCTGACCGCTTAGTCTTCTCTAATCTGAGGTGTTACACCACTCCAGTCGAACTTCCACATCTACAACTTGCATAAAACTAGCCCAACCTAATAATGCATAATTTAATTAGCCCACAACTCAATTACAACTCTGCAACAATTACATATCAATTGTACACTGGATCAAGTTTATCAATCATAAGTCCACCGATGCAATGAAATATTATTTTAAGTATATTGATGCATGTCTTACCTTATAGAGGATAGTTTGGGTCATGAAAGGAACTCACAAGCTCACAAATGATATTGATATGTAATGAAATGAAATGTAATGCCAAGTATATTGATGCGTCTCTTACCTAATGATACACACCCCTTGTCTCTCAGTGCAAAACCCATGAGGGACTTATCAGTCCATACATTCACTTCATAGTACGACACAACTCTCGAATTTATACATCCTTTGTGGCGTATGATATGAACCACAAATAAATATATATGTCATGGCACACGACATGTCTCTCGAAATGCTACATCCTCTTGAGTTTCTTATTCTACCTCAATTCACATAAAATTAGTCACAACAGTGTCTCTGAACTAATGCCAATATGAATGTTCACATAAATAATGATGAGATGACCATTTTCATATCAATGCACAATTCACAGCAATACAATCGTGATAGAGATTCAACAATGAAATAATCAACAATTCTAATCAATCTCAACACATCACACATCAATGAATAATGAAACTCCCTTTTATTCTTAAGTGGGTCAAATAAGAAGGGGTTCTCCCCTAGTCACAGGTTCAAGTGTCCTAGGGTGTCTATGAAGCCATATCAGTAAGGTCTTGTTTATGGTTGTGAGGGCTCCACTTCAATAAATGAGGTACTTCATTCATTTAAGAGAAGTTTTCCATCTTTCATACTCTTAATCGTGCAATAGAGCTATGTCATATAGATTAATTCTAACTCATGCATTTTCGTATCCATTCGACTACCCCTCATACTAGAGGTGGTTGAAAAGTAAAGTAAGTCCTTTATTGATGATTTGTTCTTAGCAAGAGTCTTGAGGAAGTCATGAGACTCCAGAGGATCTTGAGAGATGCCCATGAGTGAGTTAAGTTTTGAGTTTCAGATAAAATGATTTCATGTTCATATGAATCGTGCATTCAAGCTAAAAGTGAGATGCACTTTCTTCTCTAAGCCTTGTTTTAGTTGAGATCATTATGAGGAAGTATGATTAGAGCTTGGGTAGTATTTTCTGCCCTAAAAGGGTAGTATGAGTTACAAGATCATGAGCAAAAGTAGTGAGACTTCCTTGAGTTAGAGGAGAGTATGCAGAGGTTCAGTGATTTAAGGAGAAGAGATAGTGATGGGACATATTATGTTATTGAAATCGTGTACCCAGTCAGTTATAAGTGATGAGTTCCTTTATGAGTAGAATAAGTAATAATATTGTTGTAAAGAGTTCTTGATAGAAGGAACATAAATAATTACTAGTCAAGATAAGTTGGAGTATATTATTAACCAGAATAGAGATGATGACGATATGTTATCTTATTGGAGGAAACTAAATTAATGTGTGGAATCAGATAGCATAGGATTCATGAGGTTATATACCCAATCTAGGCTTATGGACTTTGAAAGGAGAACACCATGTTATTCAAAGGGTGATAGAACTATTTGAGAGATAATACGCAGTAAGTGAGTAAGTAGTACTTAAGTTGTGAAGTGGAATGTGATGGTAATCTGTGAGTATGGAGACTAAGAGGTAAGGATTGACTACTTGTCATAAGGTTCTAGGGAATGAGTGTTTCTGAATTTGTATATAGTAGTTGTAAGTTAGTATAGTAAACGAGCAATCATATTGATATTCGAGTTTTGTAATAAACATTAAGCTTGAATTTGAGATGAGTGTCATGATCAAAAGAATGGAAACAGGAGGGTGATGATGTTAGTCTTGAGATTTGATCTAGAAGACTTAATATAAAGCAGGTGAGAAATTGAGATGTTAGCTGCAATAAATATGAGTTGTACAAGTGAGAGACCCTAACTTTTAGATAAGGGCAGCGAAGTGTGGCTAAGTAACAAGAGTAACAAGAGCATTAAGAGGTGTACCGAGGTGGTATGTAATCAGAAGAGGTTAAGAGAAACACCTTCAAAACAGGTCTTAGTGCTTATAGAGAGTTTGGTAATCATGCGATAAACTTCTCCCAAGTGTTAGAGTAAAAGTAGATGTATATCAGTTTAGAGATGATGGAATAGATCCATAGCTTTCAAGTGCCATCTTAAGACCTAAGAGGGAGATGACAAGATGAGAAAAGAAGTCAAGTGTTTGAGAATAAGATATTAATGAGTTCCAAAGAGTTTCGGGATATCCTTTTAGAGGTCCTTTTAGTAATAGAGTGATGTTAGAAAGAGAAGGTTAATGATCTTATCGTGATAATGATGTTGTGATAATTTCGTCTAAGGTTATAAATGAGGAGGAAAAAGAGGATGAGGTGTTGCTTTAAGAAATAGCTAAATGAGAGACCTTTGTTGGTTCCGAATAGTAATGCGGGCAAATTCTAGTTTGTATGACAGAGATGATAAGATTAACTCCGTTCCATACCCAATCCAGTCGTCATTCAAAGACGAATGATCCCAAGGGGGAGACATTGTAACAACTCAGAAATTTTTTGAACTAAGACTTGAATCATCCTTCATTGTGAGTAGGATTTAACTAAGGAATTTAAAATTTCTTGAGTGTTAAGGTCACTAGATGTAGCACCTTGAGTTCCAAAACGAACTAAAGAGAGTTCATTCAAGTCAATCCTAAGTTCTTCTAAGTTTTGGGTCAACTTCAAACAATCATAATGTTTAGCATAGGATGAGTTAGGTGGCCATAAGATATCAAATGAATGGTCTTTTAATTCTCTTTCCAACGCCACCGAGTATGCTAAGTTTAGAGTTCAGATGAGTTAGATGTCCCCTTGTGAAGCAGGCTGTCCAATTAAGGAAAGTTACCCAAAAATAGTGAGGGGTATTTTGGTCTTTTCCTTACCCAATTACATTTAATTCATTTTTAGTAAGGTTTTAGGGGTGGGGTCTAAAATGATTAGGTTCAGTTTTATAATCCTAATATACACCTAGGGTTTTAGTTGAGAGTTCAAGAAGAGAAAGAAGAGAAAAGAGGAGAAAAGAGGAAAGGATCAAAGCATTCGTCGAGTTTCTTGAGTTTTGTTGTGGATTTTCGCCATGGGTTTGATCACTAAGAGGTATGTAAGTTTCCATAGTGTTGGGTTCGTTTACCCACACGCCAATCATGTTATTTTCAGCGTAATTCATTCTCAAAAGTTGAAGGATTTGAGCTCTTCATAAGTATTCCTAAAGTATTGTTTTTGTTCTTCAATTAGGATGGGTTTGAGGAGTTCTTGAGGTAATCATGATGAGATTAAGAGTTGCTTTTATTAGATTCTTGTGTACTTGCATTGGGTAATTGAATCTAAGGAAAACTTGAAAAAAGAAATCGATTAGAAGCGATTTAGGATCAGAAAACGAGAGACAATATTCACCAAAATTTTCCTGGGGAGGCGGCCTAGAAGTGCACCACAGTCATGTTTCTGAAGTTTGGGGTTGGCGCCCCGTGCCAGGAAAGCGCTAGGGTCGCCTACCCCCCTCATTTTCCGTCGGTTATCCCGTTTGAGTTCCTTTAAAGTGTACCTTCACTCCCTTTTGATTCTACCTACTCTAAACTACTTCGAAACACCTAGAAATCATTCATAACATGAATTATAACCTTGAATTCATAATTCATAATTCAAATTCATGGTAGAGTTAAGTGTTAAGTCTTGACAGTTCTTTCAAACATTTTGAGAAAATCCCTTTGAGAGTCTTTTTTAGGAGTCTTCTACAATTTCAAATAACTTGTTTCAAGACTCGAGCAAGTGAGTATGAGAATGAGGAGAATGTATTCATGAGTCTACTTTATCATCACTGGATCCTTCTCATCATGAATCATAACTCTTGAATTCATTATTCAAATTCTAGAGAGAGTTAAGAGTAGAGTTCAAGAGAGCCTTTGAGTTCAATTGTGACTCCTTCGAAATCAATTATTGATTTTGAGCTAAGTTTTAAGAAAGTAAGTATGAGAATGAGAAGAGTCGTAAACATGAGTACCATATTGTTATTTAGACCCTCGAGTTGAGTCATTCATGCCCATAAATTCTGCATGAACTTCATCAGTTGAGTATCTTTGAGATGAGTAGGATCTTCAAGTTCTAAGTCTTGAGTTCCTAAACCTTTTTGGATTATATTCCTAATCATGGCACTACTACATGTTACCCATGAAGGTTCTTGAGTTGAGTAGTTCATGCCCATAATTTCGCATGAACCCTATTAGTCGAACAGTCTTGAGATTGGAAGTATCATTCAGCCCTTGAGTTGAGTAGTTCATGCTCATAATTCCGCATGAACCCCCCGAGTTGAGCATTCTCGAGATGAGTAGTATCATTTACTCCTTGAGTTCTGGAGTTTTTGAGTTCCAAGTATTGAATTCTATGCATGGTTATTGATAACGTTGAATTGAGTCGTTCACGTCTATAATTCGGCATGAACCCTATTTTAAGAAGTCTTTTTTTTGAAAAAAAAACTTGTTTAAATGATTTGTGCACTGAGTTGAGGAAGAGTAGAGCTGAGTTAATTTTCTTTAAAATGATATAAGGAAACGAAGTATTCCCAAGAGTAAATGTTTTTACATTTACGATGAGAAGAAACATAGATTTCCAAAAGAGTTTTGAACAGTTTGAGTACCATATCTTTTAAGAGAGTTTTTTTAGTAATAATCTCAAACCACAGAAAGAGGAAGTGTTTTCTTTATCACATAATGAGCTAAGTATATTTTGGGAGTAGTATTAAGCACCGATATGGGGGAGAGTTCAGATAACTCACATCCCCCATAAACTATTTAGAAAATGTGGGTAGAAAGGGTCATACTTTTTAGATGATTCCTTAATGCTTTCAGCATAGACTAGTGGATCCACTTAGTAGTAGGTTCTATACCCCGGCAAAGTATAGGACAACTTTGGCAACGTGGGTTACATGTTGTATCATCACATAGCTCATAGTGATGGTTGTCGGTTAGAGAAACTCCCACAGAGATATTTTGTATTCTTATATACACAGAGTTTACATTGTATTTTCATATACAAGCAGATTTTATCTTGTATCCTTGCTTACAAACTGAGTCACTATTGTATTTTTCAATACATTGAGTTTCTTTCTACTGTTTTAAAAGTTTTCCCTATATTGCATCTGTATTGTTGCTTTATATTGAGTTGAGTATCCAGAGTTGAATATCCAGAGTTGAGTACCTAGTGTCGAGTATCTTATTATTGAGTTGAGCCTTATTTCACTGAGTTGAATATCTTATTATTGAGTTGAGCCTTATTTCACTGAGTTGAATATCTTATGATTGAGTTGAGCCCTCTTTTCTCAGAGTTGAGTTGAACTATGGTTCCTTGAGTTGAGTTGAACTATGTTTCTTTGAGTTGAGAAGAGGTAAGTATGTTTCTTTTCCACTAGTTCAAGCTTATGTTTATGCTTTAGAATTCCCTATACATGCTCGTACATTCCATGTATGCTTGAGTTAGCCTTCCGCTTGTAGTCAGCCAGGATGAGGGTTCGCTTTGGGATCAGTAATGATTCTCGAGTGCCAGCCACGACCAGGGTGTAGACTCGGGTCGTGATAAATATATTCAAGGAGATTCATGCACATATAGAAGTACTGATACCAAAAATATAAATTGAGATAAGAGTTTGAATAGAACAACAAAATTGTCATAGACAAGGGTATTTATGGGTAGGCTATCGGTTGGGTTGTTATCAATTTTGGTTCAATTTTTCAGTTATTAATTATACATAAAAATAAAATCAAAACACAAGATATAGAATAGAAAAAAAATTAATTAGCAAACAAGCACTTAGAAACTTCACCTGTGATAACGTACTTTTTCCTTTCAAGGTGAATATTCACTAACATGGGAGAAAATGAAATGAAACCTTGAAGAGCCAACAACTGAATCATGCCCCCAAATTGATTTCATTAA
Source organism: Solanum gracilifrons (assembly GCA_029582605.1). Taxonomy (NCBI): domain Eukaryota; kingdom Viridiplantae; phylum Streptophyta; class Magnoliopsida; order Solanales; family Solanaceae; genus Solanum; species Solanum gracilifrons. The sequence goes on from JAJOOH010013226.1 coordinate 17,602, forward strand.
ATCCCCCAATATAGCTGTTATTTCCCTTAAAATACTATTTACACCACCTTTTTTCTATCCTACAAACTGCTAGTGATATTGTTTACTTTGGGCCTCGAACAACAAGGCTTTAAACCACATCACTAGATCAGTGTTAGGACTTCTTACTTATATACCTATTATCTGTCACTACCCAAAAATGGATGTGATGGCACTCATCTTATCCCATCAAGACAAGTCAACCTAAAACCCAATAGCACAAAAGAAATGTGGAAGTTTATAATCAACTTAAAATTTACCCCAAAACTTGGTTGTCACGTGTACAAGTCTCTAAAGTATTACAATTGATTAAAAAAGAAAAATACAAGTCTCAAATCATTGTTACTAGAATAGAACAAGATCATAAATAAGAGTAAGAAGGTTTGCTGAGATGACAAGCAGCTACCTCACAAATCTCCACAAGAAGCATCAGAAAAGATGAGAATATAAAGTATCACGAAGATCCAGACTCGTAACCTACAAAAATTGTACAAGCAAGGGGTGAGTACCAAACCACACAGTACTCACCAAGTAAACCTCTAAACACAAGCTAAGGGAATAGAATACAGGTACTACTTACACACCAACCGAGCCTCCACAACTACAACCTGCATAAAACCAGCCCAACCTAACAGTTCACAATTTACAAAGCACACAGCTCAACAACAAAACTCTAACAATTTCATATTCTCAAAAACAAGCTCAATATTCATCAATCACAAGTTCCACAGAAAGGCACTCACAAGACAGCAACACATAACATTAAATTCATCAATGGTAAAGATGCACAATACAATGAAATGCAATGTCAAGTATACTGATGCATGTCTGTCCTAGTGATACACACCCGCTGTCTCTCAGTCCAGGACCCATAGGGGACATATATGTCCATGCATCTGTTGCGGCACGCTACACGTCCCTCGATAATAGAATCCATCGTGGCGTGCGATACATCCCTCGAAATATAGTATTCATCACGACGCGCAAAACGTCCCTCGAAACGGTACATCCTCTTTATTTTCTACTATTTCTCAATTCGCATAACACTGGTCACAATCATGTCTCAGAACATTGCAAATGACATATTCATACAAGTAATGAGGAGATGACCATTTTCACAATAATGCACAATTCACAACAACACAATCGTTCAACAAACCTTTCAAACCATTCTCAACACATCACACACCAACAATCAATCACACTGCCTTTTATTACCCCTTTTTCATCATTAGAATTAATCAATATGGACAAGTCAACCCATCGCCAAGTCTCATTACCCCAAACAAATATTACAAGGAAATACACGAATTCCATACACTTAACAAAGGTTTAGAAATCCACTTGCCTCAATCAATCGAGAATTCACTCCGGAACTTGAGCCTTTCCCTTTCATTGAACATCCAACTCAAAGCAATCTATTCACATTAATAATCACAATAAGATTTCGAAACTAACAACACCCATATTACTATAAGTCTAGCCTAGACCTGAAAACTCACCCACATTCATATTCAAGTTCTTAAATATCGATGCCAATTAACATGTCAATTCTCATATTTTCCAAATTTCAAGTCTAGATTTAAGTCTTAATCTCTCCAAATAACATAACTTTACTGGTATCATATAATACAATATCCTTAATCTTTAATTACCTATCTTAATATATCAAAACATGAATCATAATATGATAACCATAAGAAACTTTTCAACCCGATTTGGATTAAGCGTCACTTCGTCAGTAACCTAAACACTATAAAATAAACCTGCCAAAATCCACCATTAAAAGCTTCCTTATAAATAATGCTTAACCCATTCGTCTGTAGTAAACATCTAGTTGGTTTCTCAAATATGAATGCAACATTAAATCTCATAATACTAGCATGTGATACAAATGATAACTCCTTAAGTAGTTAGTATTCGACGTATCCGTTTCCATATACCACTAGTATCATATCGTGAAAGTTCATTAGATCCATCACTAAAGCATATCATACCTAACGAGAAGATTGTACCCAAATAATTCACACATTTCTACCCATCAAAAAGCTATAAAATATTACCAAATTCGTTCTATATCTAGCCCAACCTATATGTATTCTTTCGTAGGTCAAGTCGATAGTAGAAGTACACACTCCATAACTCTTGTCAAGTCATAATCGGTGATATTTTAGTAGTCGTATCATCATCCTCTTTGATATACACTCAATATATAAAGTCATAGTAGAGGTTCTAACCTCAATTGGTGCAACATCGTTTTCATCATTTGCTAAGCAACCCATACATGTTATCACAACTTTACTAACTGTATTTTCCAAAGCTACAGTGTTCATTATCTAGCCATCCTTTTAATCATTCCACTTTCAATTGTCAAACCACTCAAGATATTGCCTATACCACACAAGTATTATTCCCACTACTGGATTGCTAACCTAAAAGGGATGCACGTTCACTAAGTCCCTTAAGCCATTGTTCAACCTTATCATTTATATATCCTCAAAGTGCATCATCAAATCATAACCTCACACAATCTATTTGGATCATTGAACATTCCAAATCCGACAACCTTTCATTCCCATAAGTCTATCACTTCCACATTTGTAACAAATCTAACACCTAAACACATATACAACACACCAAATACTCAGGTGAGGAACTACGCATGAGTCATCACTATAAATGAGAGTAAATGGAATGAAGCGATAAAAATCCAAAATCAGAACAAGGACGCACAATAGAGATCCAAGAAGTGAATATTTTTCCTAAAAAGTCAGTACAGCCTCTCGAAGATAAGTACATATGTCTTTGTACCGATCCTCGAGACTCTACTTAGACTTGGCTTGTATACATGTGAGAAATATGAACCTGGGGCTCTGATTCCATTTTGTCACGACCCAAAAATGGATGTTATGGCACTCGTCTTATCCCACCAAGACAAGTCAGCCTAAAAACCAAATATCATAAAAAATTGTGGAAGTTTATAATCAACTTAAAATTAGCCCCAAAACCTGGTTGTCACGTGTACAAGTCTCTAAAGTATTACAATTGATTCAAAAGAAAAATATAAGTCTCAAATGACATTGTTTCTAGAATAGACATGCATCACTATACTTGACATTGCATTTCATTGCATTGCGCATCTTTATCATTACTGAACTTGATCTTGTGTTTTGCTAATCTTGTGAGTGCATTTCTATGGAACTTGTGATTGATGAATATTGAGTTTGTTCTTGAGAATATGAAATTGTTAGAGTGTTGTTGTTGAGCTGTGTGTTTTTTTAAACTGTGAACTGTTAGGTTGGGCTGGTTTTATGCATGTTGTAGTTATGGAGGGTCGGATGGGGTGTAAGGAGCACTCGTATTCTATTCCCTTAGCTTGTATTTAAAAGCTTACATGTTGAGTACCGTGTGGTTTGGTACTCACCCCTTGCCCCTACGTTTTTGAAGGTTATGAGTTCAGATCTTCGTGATACTTTCTATTTTCTTCTTGTCCGAGGCTTTTTATGGAGATTTGTGAGGTAGTTGTTTGTCATCTCAACACACTTTCTTTCTTCTAATTTATGATCTTGTTCTATTCTAGAAACAATGTCATATGAGACTTGTATTTTCTTTTGATTCAGTTGTAATACTTTAGAGGCTTGTACATGTGACAATCGGGTTTTGGGGATATTTTTAAGTTGATTATAAATTTCTGCATCTTATCGTAATTGTTGAGTTTTAGGCTGACTTGTCTTGGTTAGATAAGACGAGTGTCATCATGTCCATTTTGGGTCATGATAGTATCTCTCTTGTGTTTTGTCAATGTAGAGTTCTTATCCTAAGATGGGGTGTCACATAAACCCTCTCTTATAAAATACATGTCGATAATTCTACATTGACTTTTCCAACCAAACAATGGTCCAACCCGTGTTTTGGGTCTAGACCTGCAAAACTTTAAAACGCATCACTAAAGTGTAAGGTATGCTTACTTACATGTGTTTTCAGATGTGGACTTCTTATCCTAAGGAGGGGTGTCACAAAATACCTCTCTTATGGAATCAACGTCCTTGTTGAGGTTTGTCCCACCATATGTGATTTGTCGCACAACAGAAGATTTGCCAAGACCTAGCAAAGATGTTGTCCCAACTTATCGGGATTAATTTTGGCTTAACTTAGTTGAACAATAGCTCTCATCAATACAACTGACACAAAAGTGACTCTAATATACCATATGTAACTGCCTAACTCACTGTTGATATTATCCTATTTGGGCATAGACTCGCACAACATTAAAATGCATAATTATTAAAGTATAAGGGTTGCTTACTTATATACTTATCATATCTCATGTGTTTTTCCAAAATGACACTTTTAATCCTAATTTAGGTTGTGACACATACAACCTCCTTCCTGGGTTTTGAAAGCAAATTAAACGTTTTTTTTACTTTTAAAACCATGTGTGAGATGAATTATTGAATACTTTGTTCTAATAAGTGATGTAGTACAAAATAATTTGAACAAGATATTCAATATAAAAGAAATGTGGACATGATGGTACATCATGAAACCTGGAATCTATATAAAATAGAACAATTTGTCTACAAAATAGAAGACTTTGCACTTTTCGGGAAAAACTTACATAGGACAATAGGACACCACCACTTGGAGCCCAACTATTTCTAGTCCAACTCAGACTGAACAACTAATTGACACATAAAGACCTTGCATATTGTATTTTCAACCAACTTAACAACTCATTGAAATCTAATAAAAGACCATGCATACTATTTTTTAACCAACAAAAGACCGGGCATATAAAGTAAATTACAATTCAAATTGCAATTTTGTCTCCAAGGAAACAAAACTTGACCGTTTTAAAATTCATCGAAGTTTCTGATCATGGTGTTTCCTCCCCTTCTCCTTCTTTTTCTCTTTCTTCTTCTCCTTCTTCTTCTTCGTCTTTTTCTTCGTCTTCTTCTTCGTCTTCGTCTTCTTCTTCCTTTTCTTCCTTGTCTTCCTCGTCCTCCTCCTCCTCCTCCTCCTCCTCCTCCTCTTCCTCCTCTTTTTCCTCCGCCTCCTCTTCCTCCTCTTCCTCCTCTTCCTCCTCTTCCTCCTCTTCCTCCTCTTCTTCATCTTCTTCCTCTTCTTCTTCTTCTTCCTTTTCTTCTTCCTCTTCTTCTTCCTATTCTTCCTCTTCTTCTTCTACCACCTCTTCTTCCTCTTCTTCCTCTTCCTCCTCTTCCTCCTCTTCCTCCTATTCCTTTTCTTCCTCCTCTTCCTCTTCTTCCTCCTCTTCC
>JAJOOH010013227.1:0-12939 GCA_029582605.1 Solanum gracilifrons
TCATGGTTTATGAAGACGTTGAGTTATCTAAACTTGTCCCCATATCGGTGCTCAATACTACTCCCAATAATATATACTCATGCTCATATGTTTAAAAATATTACTCTCTCTCTGGTTTGAGATAATTTCTCAAACTACCCTCTTAAAAGAGGTAACTTCTCTTGAAATATATTTTGAACTCATAACTAATTTAGAAATCCAAGTTTTTCTTTTATCAATATAAACATTAATACCTTTGGGAATACTTAGTTCCCTTATATTCTTACTCAATCCATACTGAAAAACTCTTTCTCAATAATATATCAAAATCATATTTTGACATGATTATTGATGTCTCGGGAAGTCATACTGCATAAACATTGATGGCATAACTAGATACTATAGTGATTAAACATTGATCGCATACTTGATTTCCGTACTAATCATGTTTTAGAAACTCTTTCTCAAAAATTTATCAAAATCATATTATGATATGATCATTGATGACTCAAGAAGCCTTAATGCATAAAAATTAATGGCATAACTAGATACCGTACTGCTTAAATATTGATGGTCTACTCGATTGTCATACGAATCATGTTTTAGAAACTCTATGTCAAAACCCATCTTTACCACCTCAAAAACTCAGTTTAAAACTAAAGTGTTGGCTTTCAAAAAAGCTTCTCAAGATTTATAACTCAACTCATAGGATTCATCCGGAATTATGGACATGAACGACTCAACTCGAGGATCTTAATAGCAATAGAAAACAAGCACCTTAGGCTTCAGTTGTCCTTTTGGTTGTACAGGTCACTCATGTTGTAACACCTCAAAAATCTGAACTAAGATTGAACAAAAGAGAAGGGAAAACCTAGGAGGGGTCCTCGGGTTGTGATGAGGACCACGACCCATCAACCTACTCGTGTTTGTGCACCTAGAAAAAAGAGAAAGCCCACGGAACACTAGACGGTCTGTGAAGCTTTGCATGGGCTGTTAAGTAGATTATGAAAGGGACATAGGACCACATAAGGAACTGTGAAGGACAACGGACATCTAGACGGGTCGTGGAACTTCACACGGGTCGTGGAGTAGCCCGTGAAATGAGGCTTAGTACACCCAAGCATCTCTGAAGAACCAAGGTCGCCTAAACAACCCGTGGAGCTTCACATGAGCCGTGACGTGACTCGTGAAAGGTGCTTGTCAGACTTTGAGGTTTGGGTCAACTTCAAAAAATCATATCTTTCAGCATAAAATGAATTATGTGGCCCATGACCTCTCTAATTAATAATATCTGAATCCACATTCTAATACTACCGAGTTTGCCTAATTCCAAGCTCAGAGTAAAATGTTATGCACGAAATAGTGAAGCCTTATCGGGCAGAGAATCTTTATGACCCACTTGGCAGACCGTGGTGCTCTAGACCGCCCGTGAAGCCACTCTTGTAGTCACTTCATAAGCTTTGAAGTCAAGGTCGTATTGGTCTTTTCCACTATGCGTTGGGCACTTAAACTACGATATTTGATGCTTAAACTACATCATTTTACTCAATTTAAGCCTAGTAATCTAGTAAAAAACAACCTAAAACCATGATTCTCCTAAAATCATCATACTCAGAATGAGGGGATAGTTCTCCTAAGAACAAGAAGAGGCCTTCTTTAAGTTTAGCTCCGAAATTCGTAGGATTTCTCTGTACTTTTCATCACCAGGCATGTGGAATTTCACTAGTGGGTTACTTTCACCCATTTGGTTTCTAGAATTGAGTTAGTTCTTCAATTTCTTCATAAATTGCTCAGACCTAAGGATCTCAATTTATGGGGATCCATTGAAATTTAGCTGCTATAATTTCCATTTTATTGAATACATATTTTTCTTGAAGATTTAATGTAGTCCCATTTATAGAACTTAGAACCCTAGCTTGCACTAATTATCATTTTCTCATGAATTATACTTGCTACGCAAATCAGTCAGAAAATCATGCTGCAGAATTCAAATGCCATATTTTCCAGTACATATATAGGTTGCATTCTCATATAGCATATCAGGATTTTGAGCTACCAAGTATTTTAGTTACATTTTAACGATACATATTCAGTTCAGATTAAACTTAGCACCAAGTTAGTCTAGGGTTCAGCATACTGATGCTTATTGTGACCAACGACACTAATCTACGGTACGAGTGTCTACGATCGTCGATAATATAATAACCCAACTAAAGGTTGGGACCGTGTCCCAAGGGAGTGGTTTTGAGAATTAACAGAGAAATAAAATTTAGTTCTAACTAGTCGTAGCTAAAGACATTAACGATTAAAAACATTGTAAATTAAAAGGGGTGACACAAAGGTGTCAAATATCAAATGGGGGTTTTGTCACAAGTAGTAAAAATAATAAAAATAACAAGAAAATCAAGTATGGGGACAAGTTCTTGGGGTGTGACCGCAATACAGATTGAGATAAATCGTTGGGTACATGCTTTCGATAGGAAATTCGCAAGATAATTATGACTAGGCTAAGCTGTAGATGGAAATAAGTTCCCTCTCGGGCAACTTACCTTGTTTCAAATGAGTTTCTCTCGGACACCCATTATCAACATGAAGGCCAGCCTACGCTTTACCCCACTCACTCTCTCGAGCTGAGTTTTAGGATATGGGACTATGGCTCACCCTCTCGGGCTGAACCTCATGTCGACCCACTCCTTAGGCCATTAGTCTAGCGGTCTTGGTTTCGAGACCTCCCTTCCGGGCAAGCCGAAAACACATGGGTAGTTTTGTATTTGCAACTACAAACCCTTTAAAATACACCACAACCACTAGGTAAAATCACCATTAAAATACATCTAACCTATAAGCTAGCAATACTCAATAACAATATCAACGCATCTTTGCTAAATCACACCCCAAGAATGGGTGTTTTAGCCACACATCAAGAAATAACAAAATACACCTAAAATGATACTAAAATCAAATATGTATAATGAATTAAACCTTGATTTAAGCAAAGGAAGAAGAATGGAGAAGACCCACTTCCAACTTGGGGAATCTGAAATCCTTCTTTTTTCGAGTCTCCCAAAAAACCCTCTCCAAGCTGAGAGAAAATATCTAAAAAAATACTATTCTATTGTGAAAATTAAAATAAATGTTCGACTCTCTAAAAATCAATAACAAGTTTAGTATTTATAGACTTCAGAAAATAATGTTGGTGGATCTTTCGGCGAAGTTAGTCGGAATCACCGATTAACTCGGTGATTTGCCCTTTGGTGTAGTTCGTCGCCGTCTTGCACTAGCCTTTAGTATTGTCATTTTCTTTGTCGTTGGGTGACATAATACTGTTTCGCGGAACTATTTGGACTGCTCCTTTCATCGCCTTTTTGATCCTGCTCCTTCAGGGCTTCGCGTACTGGAACAAAAAGCGGATGTGTCCCTTCGGCGAATCGCCAAATGTGCTTGGCGATGCTCAAGTTTCAGCGTCTTCGTTCTTTTCATCCTTTTTGTTCCTTTTTGCGCCTAAGTGTCCATGCTTCCACTAAAACTTCAAATACGTGAAACTTAATTGTTTTCATCAGATATTTAAAATAAATAAGCATTTGAGGACACTATTTCTATTAATATAAAGCCCTAAATAAGTCCAATTTGTGGACTCATCACATATCCTCAAAGCTTCAGAACTAAGTGCCAACGTAGGTTCAAAAGTCATGTCTGTTAGGCATCAATTTTAGTGATCACCGCACAGTCATGCCTTTATATCACTGGAAAGGTATATTGGGTCCTCTCGATGGGGCGTATACATTGGACTCCACATTTAGCTCATGTGGTTTATGTCGGTTAATAGTACCTCCCATAGTAAGACATTTATTACATTGACCATGTTATCAACATTTACTTCAATATTCAATCCAGCATGTTATCATAATGATTATTACTTGGTCGTTGCATCTTGTTCAACTTTCAGTCATGTCTTAGCATATATCTATTTCTATGTTTAGTTTATATTGTTCAGCTCAGTATCTATTTACTGCATGCTCAGTACATTCAAATTACTGGCGCATATTTTTGCGCTAAATCGTTATATGATGTAGGTTCAGGTGTTCAGCATCCAGAGCACGCTTAGTTCAACTTCCAGTCCATACTTAACAACTTTTTTGGTGAGTCCTCATAGTTTGAGGAATGTCTTTATGCTTTTGGATTAGTAAGCTCGTTATCAGCTTTTCGGTATTTTTACAGTTAGCTGGGGTCTTATCCCAAAAACTCATCAGTATTAAAGGCTTTAAGAAATAGAGTTAGTCTTTAGTTGTTTTGGGTTGTTCCCTATTGATAATCAGTTATATTCTCAGTTGAAGTTCTTTTAGTTTGATTCACTTAACAGTTATGCTTCTGCTTACTTAATTGTATTTCAGTATGCTTGCCATATGCCAGACTCAGGGTTAGTTTAGGTTCATTCGTGATCCTAAGTCCCGTAATGCATTTAGCATGTAGTCTTGGGGTGTGAAAAACTTGGTATCAGAGAATCAAGTTTAAGTGACCTAGGGTGGTTGAAAGCCGCATCAAGTAGGGTCTTCTTCATGGGTTTGAAGTGTGCCATAGTTATGGAGGAGGATATATGAGACATCATTAGGCAAAAACTTCCCTTCTTTCTTTTCTAGCTTGTGTTGTAGTCTATAAGATCTATTTAATCTTCTTCTAACTCTCGCGCTTCACATTTCTTAAAATAGCTCCCAAAAGAGCAAACACAAGGAATCAGTGAGCAGCTCCAGCAGACCCATTGAATTAGGAAGTGATGCATGATGTGTTCAGGGCTGCTTTCCAAGTGCATTATCAGGCCATGACCGCACAAGAAAATAATCAAGCTCTGGTCTCAGCTCCACCACAGACTAGCACTTCTGCAGAAAGAATCATGGTCTTCACTCGGATGAACCCTCAGTAGCTTCATAGGTCTAAGTCAGAAGAGCATCAACAAGAGTTTCTTGATGATATTAGTAAGGTAACAAACATTATAGGTGTCACTCCAGTCGAGACTACACATTTGGCCACCTATCAATAAAAGGGAGTGGCCTACACTTTGTACTAGCAGTGGAAGGGTAGTAACTCAGTGCCGGTAGGTCGATTTATCCCTTACCTTAAGGCCAAGAAAATGATTTCCAACAGGTAAATGTATCATCTTGTTCCGGTTAAGGATTCAAACTCAAAAACACAAGACTTGAGTCTGTCCTAGTCGTAAATGAGTTTCCATAAGTTTTCTTAGAAGATCTTCTCGGTGTTCCTCCCGAAAAGGAAATGGACTTCAGAATAGATCTCCTTCAAGTTACCCAACATATTTCGATTCCACCTTATATAATAGCTCTAGTTTAGTTTAAGCAATTGAAAGAACAATTGAAAGGCCTTCTAGATAAGGGCTTAAGTAGACTCAATATCTCCATGGGGTGCACAAGTGTTGTTCGTGTAAAAGAAAGACTGTTCTCTAAAAATGTGCATTGACTATCGTCATTTGAACAAAGCCACAATCAATAATAAATAACTTATCCCAGGATTGATGACTTGTTCGACCAACTTTAAGGTGCTGGTTGATTTTCTAAGACTGACCTTAGATCTGGCTATCATCAGCTCAGAGTCAGCTATAGTGACATCTCGAAGATAACCTCTAGGACTCGGTATGGTCACTATGAATTTGTAGGTATATTATATATTTTGGACTAATGAGTGCTCTTACAAATTTTATGGACTTAATGATCAGTGTGTTCAAATAATATTTGGACTTGTTCGTCATCGTCTTTATTGATGATATTCTCATTTATTCTTGCAATGAGGAAGAGCATGTGATTCATCTCAGCGTTATTCTGAAAACCCTTAAAGATCACTTGCTATTCGCTAAGTTCAGCAAATGTGAGTTCTGGTTGCAGTCAGTCGCTTTCCTTCGTCTTGTGGTATCCAACGAAGGAGTCCTGAGTGGATTCTCAGAAAATTAAGATAGTACAATACTGGCCCAAACCCACCACTCCGACTGATCACTGAAGCTTCTTGTGTTTGGTTGGTTATTACATGAGGTTTGTTGAAGGATTTTCATCCATAGCTTTCCTATTGACCTAGTCGACTCAATAGAAGGTCAAGTTTCAGCGGTCAGATGAATATGAGAAAATATTCTTAGAACTGAAGATGAGGTTGACTACAACTCTTGTGTTGACTCTACTAGATGGTTCAGATGGTTATGTGGTTTATTGTGATGCACCCATGGTTGGCCAGGGTTTTGTGTTGATGCAGCAGGGTAAGGTCATAGCTTATGCTTCCAGAAAACTTAAGGTCTATGAGTAGAACTTCGGAACTCAAGACCTCGAGCTAGCAGCCGTAGGGTTTGCCCTAAATATTTGGAGACACTATTTGTATGGTGGTCATATTGATGTGTTCATCAATCATAAGAGCCTCAAGTATGTGTTCACCTAGAAAGAGTTGAAGCTTCGTTAGAGGAGATGGCTTGAATTTCTCAAAGACTATGACATGAATGTGCTCTACAATCCAAGTAAGGCCAATGTAGTGGATGAAGCCCTCAACACACTATACATGGGTATTGTAGCACATGTTCAGAAAGAGAAGAAAGAATTAGCCAAAGAGATTCATCGGCTTGCTCGCATAGGAGTTTGCCTTGTGGACACGTCAGATGGATGTGTGATAGTTCAAAACAAGTCAGAATCTTCATTGGTATTAAAGGTTAAGGAGATATAGGATAGTGATCCTATATTACCTCAATCAAAAGGTGCACTTCATCAGCAGAGATTTGAGACGTTCTCTCAAGGGAGAGATGGTGTGCTTTGTTACCAAGGTCGCTTATGTGTTCCTAATATGAGTGACTTTAAGAAGTAGATCCTTCCAAAAGCCCATATTTCCATATATTCTTTTCATCCAGGTGCCACTAAGAAGTGCCGTGATCTACGGGAGGTCTATTAGTGGAACAACATGAAGTGAGACGTCACATAATTTGTGGCTAAGTGTCCTAATGGCCAACAGGTTAAAGTAGAACATCCAAAACCAAGAGGTGTGATTCAAGAGATTAACATTCCTACATAGAAGTGGGAAGTGATAAACATGGATTTCATTATAGGTTCACCTTGTACTCGTAGAGAGCGTAACTCCATTTAGGTGATAGTGGACAGAGTCACTAAGTCATCTCACTTCTTGGCTGTCAAGACTACAGATTCATCAGAGGATTATGCTAAACTCTACATTACCGAGATTGTCAGCTTGCATGGGGTTCCCTTCTCTATCATCTTAGGTAGAGGTCCCCATTTTACATCTCAATTATGGTTGTCATTTCAGAAAGGTCTTGGTACCCAGGTAAAAGGGACACAGGACCACCCAAGACCGTGGTGCTTTAGACAACCTATGAAGCTTCTCTTGAAGTCACATCGTCAGTTTTTAGGTCAGAGTCGTATGGTCATTACCCCTATGTGTTTGGCACTTAAACTACATTGTTTGATTCTTAAACTACATCATTTTACTCAGTCTAACCCTAGTAATCTAGTCAAAAACTACCTAGAACCTTAATTATCCGAAATTCATCTAACTTAATACAAAAAAAAAAGTGGCGATAGTTCTCCCAAGACCAAGTAAAGGCCTTATCAAGTTAAGCCCCAAAATCCAAAGGATTTCTATGTAGTTTTCATCATCAAGTATGTGGGATTTCACTTGTGGGTTCCTTTCACCTATTAGGTCCTTAGAATTCAGTTAGTTCTTCCACTTCTCCATAAATTGCTCTAACGTAGGGTTAACAAATCATGGGGATCCATTGGAATTTAGTTGTTCTAGTTTCCATTGTATCGAATGCATGTTTTTCCTGAAGAATTAATGTAGCCCCATTTATAGAACTCAGAACCTTAGCTTGTACAAATTATCAGTATCTCATAAATTATACTTTTTAGGCAGATTAGTCAGAAAATCATGCTTCAAAATTTGAATGCCATGTCTTTCAGTATATGTGTGTGTGTATATATATATATATGTTGCATTCTCGGATAGCATATAAGTATTTTGAGCTACTCACTACTTTGGTTATACTCTAGTTATACATATTCAGTTGGGAATAGACTTAGCACCGAGTTGGACTAGGGTTCAACGTACTCTCAAAGTCCAAGAACTACGTGAAAATGTATGTTCAAAAGTCCTCTATGTTAGGCATTAGTTTTAGTGATCACGTTACAGTCATGCATTTATACCCCTGGCAAGGTATATTGGATCCTCTCGATAGGGTGTATACATCGAACTCCACGTTTAGGTCACGTGGTTTATGTCGGTTAATAGTTGATCCCATAGTTGCACTCTTATTGCATTGACCATGTTATCGACATTTACTTCAGTATTCAGTTAAACATGTTATCATCATGATTGGTACTTGGTCATTGCATCTAGTTCAACTTTCAGTTATGTCTGAGTATATCTATTTCTATGTTCAATTTATATTGTTTAGCTTAGTATATATATCATGCATGCTTCGTACATTCAATGTACCGAACCATACTTTTGCGCATCCAGATCACGCTTTGTTCGACTTTCACTTCGTACTCATTAGCTTTATTGGTGAGTCATCATAGTTCGCGGATGTTTATTTATGCTTTTGGTTTAGTTAGCTCATTATCAACTTTTAGTATTTTTAGAGTTAGTTGGGACTTGTCCCAGCAACTCATCAGTATTAGAGGCTTTCAGACATAATATTAAATTGTTTTGGGTTGTTCCCCATTGATATTAAGTTATATTCTCACTTGAAGTTCTATTAGTTTCATTCACTTTACAGTTATGCTTCCGCTTACTTAGTGTATTTTAGTATACTTCTCATACACCAGACTTAGGGTTATCTTGGGGACTGTCGTGATCCTAAGTGTCGTGTTGCGTCGAGGGCTAGCCTCTAGGAGTTACACATGATTAGTTTAGGGCTTCTTCCAAGTGCTAGACAAAGCCATGACCGCTCACCAAAACCGAGAGGTTGTAGCTTTTCTAAACCCAAATGTAGGTACAATTACAACCAGAGTTCAGAACTTCACTCGCATAAAGCCTTCAGAGTTTCATGGTTTCAAAGTTGATAAGGATCAACAAGAGTTCAAACAATCTTATATAAAAGATTACAAATATTACAGGTGTAACTCTGGCCGAGAGTTCAGATTTTGTTGCTTATCAATTGAAAGGAGTTGCTAAGATTTAGCAAGCAATGGATAGAACCAATGACTATTGATGAAAGCCTATTGGATTGGGATAGGTTTAAAGGTTATTTTCCAGAAAGTTTCTTCCCTCTTGAGATGCGAGAGGCTAAGGCACAAAACTTCATAAATTTAAAGCAAGGTAACATTACTAGTGAAATATTATGATTTGATGTAAACTCAAATCTATAGATATGCTTCCAATTATGGTGGCCGACCTTAGATCGCATTTGAGTAAGTTTGCCTCTAGTGTTTCTTGAGAAGGTTGTAAAAGAGTGAAGAAATGCTATGTTGATTAATTAGATTGATATGTTGTGGTTGACAACCTATGCCAAATAGATTGAGGAGGAAAAGCTCAAGGAGACTGCTAGGGATAATAAGAGGGCTCTCAGATATACAATGTAGGTACTTTTATTAAAGATCAAGAGGAGGTAGTCATTCTCAGATTTGTCAGAAATAGTTAGGCCTGGTCCCATCTTCTACTAGGCTTCGATTCCTAACATTAACAAGGATAGGGTATCAAGCTCTAAGTCAGAAAGTAGTGTTTCTAGTGGACATTCCTTCCCTACATGTCAAAAGCATTGTAAGAACCATTTGGTAGAGTGTATGGCTAGTACTGGTATTTCTTTTTTATATGGTAAGATTTGTTATAAATTAAGGGATTTCTCATTAGACTTCAACAAGGTTACATGTGTTCATCAATAGACTCGGCCTAGTGCTCCAGTAGGTCACCTTAATAAGCAAAGTGCCTTATCTAGATATGGTGGAGGATAGCGTCACAATAGATTTTATGCTCTTCAGACTTAGCAAGATCAGGAGGATTCCCCTGATGTGGTCACTAGTATATTATGGGTCTTTTAGTTTGATGTTTATGTCTTGTTATATCTAGGATCCACATTTACTTTTGTGATACCTTATATTGTTATGAAATTCGATGTCAGTCTTGAGATCCTATAAAATCCATTCTTAGTATGTACTCTTGTAGGTGAGTTAGTGTTAGTTAAATTAATATACATAAACTGCCCAATATTAGTTCTTACGTAAATCACTTTAGTTAATCTAGTAGAGTTATACTTCATTGATTTTGATCTCATTCTTTGTATGGAATCTCTACATGCTTGTTATGCCTCTATCGATTGTAGAGCCAGAGTCCTTAAATTTCAGTTTCAGAATGAGCTAGTCATTGAATGGAAGGGTAGTACCTCAATGCCTATAGTTGAGTTTATCTCATGCCTCAAGACTGCGAAGATTATTTATAAGGGTTTTATTTATCATATAGTTTGATTTAAGGATACCAATTTTGAAACAGCTACTCATTAATAAGTTTTTATAGAAAATGAATTCTTAGAAGTGTTTCTTGAAGGTCTTATAGGAGTTCCTATTGAAAGGGAAATCCAATTTTCAATTGGCCTTCTTCCAGATACCCTACCTATGTCTATCCCTCCTTACAAAATAGCTCCAACTAAGCTTAAGAATTTGAAAGATTAGTTAAATGACCTTCAAGATAAAGGTTTCTTTAAATTCGATAATTATGTATGGGGTTCCAAGTTTTAAAACTGCATGCAAGATTGCTTTCTCAAAATGTGCATTGACTACTGACATTTGAATAAGGTAAGAAGAATAATAAGTATCCCATCCCCAAGATTAATGACTTGTTTGATCAACTTCAAGATGTGAGGGATTATTTTAATTAAAGACCTCAGATCAGGTTATCATCATATATGGGTAAGAGAATATGACATTCAGAAGACAACCTTCAGGACTCATATGGTCACTTTGTATTTTTTGGTATGTCCTTTGGACTTACAAAACGCTCCTACACTTTTCATAGAATGGATGAATAAACTGTTCAAACAATATTTATATATGTTTTTCATTATTTTAATATATGACATTTTGATCTATTATAGAGTGAGGGTGTATATGCAGATCATTTTGAGGATTGTCTTGCAAATGCTTAAATACCATTTTTTGTTTGCTATGTTCAGTAAGTGTGAATTTTTGTTGGGATCTATATCGTTCCATGGCCATATATTCTCAAGAGTGGGCATGCAAGTTTATCCTAAAAAGACCAATGCATTTAAGAACGAGCCTAGACCTCATTATCCCTCATATATTAGGAGTGTTTATTGTTTTAATAATTACTTTAAATAGTTTGTCTTTGACTAGTCTGATTCATAGGAAAGTGAAAATTTTGTGGTCGAAATCTTTTAAGAAGAGTTTCTAGGGGTTCAAGGCCAAACTAGCTTCAGCCTCGGTTTTGACTCTACCAGAATGATCAGATAATTCTGTGGTTTATTGTGATTCCTCTAAGTTTTGGCCTAGGTTGTGTGTTGATGCAACATAGAACGGTCATAGCCTATGTTTCTAGGCAACTCAAGTTTCATGTTTAAGAATTACCTGAGTCATGATTTAGAGTTGGTAGTGGTAGTGTTTTCCTTGAAAATTTGGAGGCACTATCTTTATTGTGTTCATGTGGATGTGTTCACCGATCATAATAGAACTCAATTTGTGTTCATGCAGAAGGACTTAAAACTTCGCCAAAGGAGATGACTTGAGTTGTTGAAAGAATATGACATAAGTGTCATTTCCCATTTTGGTAGAGCTAATGTCGTTGTCGATGCTCTTTAGAGATTGTCTATGCAGACTGTTGCTCATATTGAGAATAAAAAAAAGTATTTTGTTCGTGATGTTCCCAAACTTGTTCATTTGGGAGTTCTTTTGGTTGATTCAGATGATGGTTGAGTTATTGTTTAGAATGGGTTAAAATAATATTTTGTGTTATATGTTAAGGAAAAATAGGATAATGATCCAATTTTTATTGAACTGAAGAAACTGGTTCTTGAAAAAGTTATTGAGGCTTTCTCCCAATAGGGAGATTGTGTGCTTCGTTATGACTGTCAATTATTTGTTCCAGATGTTGATTTGTTGAGGACATATATACTTTTATAAGCTCGCAGTTCCTAATACTATATTCACCTTGAAGCCACTAATATGTACCGTTATCTAAGGAAAGTCTATTGATAGAATCAGATAAAGAAGAAAATTATTGAATTT
Organism: Solanum gracilifrons; assembly: GCA_029582605.1. Taxonomy (NCBI): domain Eukaryota; kingdom Viridiplantae; phylum Streptophyta; class Magnoliopsida; order Solanales; family Solanaceae; genus Solanum; species Solanum gracilifrons. Next base: position 12,207 of record JAJOOH010013227.1, read on the forward strand.
ATAGCAAAGTGTCCAAATTGCCAACAAGTTAAGGGTGAGTATTAGAAACTAGATGATATGACTAAAGATAATACCATTCCTATTTGGAAATAGGAAGATATAAAAAAGGACTTTATTACAAGTTTGCCTCGTGTTCGTCGTCAACATGACTCTATTTGGGTTATTGTAGAATTAATTACTATGTCAGCACATTTCTTTCAAGTTAAAAGTTCCTACTTAGCTAGGGTATATGCTAGAATTTACATTCAGGAGTTGGTTACATTACATGGTGTTCCACTTTCCATTATTTTTTATAAGGGTACTCAGTTCACCTCTCGAGTTTGGAGATCGTTTCAGAAAGGTCTTGGTACTCAAGTTTGCAAACAGATGGTCTTGTTGAATAGACTATTTAGACTTTGGAAAATATGTTGAGAGCATGCGTGATCAACTTTAAAGGTAATTGGGATGATCATTTGCCTTTGATTGAGCTTTCTTATAATAATAATAGTTATCACTCTAGTATGCATATGGATCCATTTGAGGCCCTCTATGGTAGGTGGTGTAGTTATCCTATGGACTAGTTTGAAATTTGTGAAGTGGATTTGTTAGGGGCTGAGTCAGTTCATGAGGGCATAGAGAAATTTTGACTGATTGGGGATAAGTTGACAATGAGCTAGAGTAGGCAGAAATCTTAGACCGATATGAGAAGGATAGAGTTTGAATTTGATGTAGATGATTGGGTTTATCTGAAAAT
>JAJOOH010013241.1:0-12789 GCA_029582605.1 Solanum gracilifrons
CAAACTTAAGCCAAATTTCAAAGGCTAAAACGCCTAATCGCACCGACTCACACTGAAAACCTCGGGAGTCATGTCGACCATGCTACTAGCTTAAAATGACCCTTCCGGAGCTGATGGAATCGTCAGAATTGAATTCTGATGTCATCTCCTTGAACTTTTGATCGAAAATGATCGTTTAAGGTTCATAAGCTCCAAAACACAAAAACTCACACCAAGACCAAACGAACGACCAGGTGACCGAACTGTCAGTCCCAGCAAGTCATAAATGACTTGGGGTCGCTACAGAAACGCTCTAAACGACACACAAAAGGCAAGACACAAAAATGACCATGAGGGTCATTACAAAATTTTTAATTGAAATAAAACTATATTAAAGATGATAAAAGGGAACCTGAGATATAATATGTACAAAAAGTTGGATGAAAGGGAAAATATATAAAAAACGGAAACTGTGTAATACCTAAATTGGAACAGAATTAGATGTTGATTTTTGATAGTTTCAGCATTGCAGTCAACAGTCAAATAGAGTTGCTGAACAGCTCCGGCGGCTATGTAAATCTGGTACCGGACGATTATACAATGACAAAATGTATCTATCGTCACATATATAAAAATTAAAAATTTCCACTACTATTCTTTTGGAAGACATTGATTAAACCCAAGCCCAAATTAAGAGTAATTTTTCAAGTTTGCAACAAGAGCAAATGGAGTCAACGCCGGAAAAATTGAACTTCGGAAATTCTCTGTTAGTACCAAGTGTTCAAGAGCTTGCCAAACAGCACCTAACCAATATTCCGGACAGGTATGTCCGCCCACAACAAGAATCTCCGGTCATATCTTCCGGAGCATCAGTTCCAGTTATTGTTCTTCAAAAGTTGATTTCAGGGGATTCCATGGATTCTGAGCTGCAAAAGCTTCACTCTGCTTGACAACAATGGGGTTTCCTACAGGTTTCATTTTCTTTGTAATTTTGTTTATTTATTCCGGTGTGTTTGTTACAAATGCATTTTATTTGCATTGAAAATGCTTATTAGTTGACTGACTGTTTAAGAAATTAACTCACATATTGTTGAATGTTAGGTTATAAACCATGGAGTGACACCTTCGATCCTGGAGGATTTCAAGAGAGACGTTATTGATTTGTTCAAACTTCCAATGGAAGAAAAGAAGAAACTATGGCAACAGAAAGACAGCTTTGAAGGTTTCGGGCATATGTTTGTTGTATCGGAGAAGCAGAAGCTTGATTGGAGTGACATGTTTGGCATAATAACTCTTTCTCCTCATATCCGCAAAGTGAACTTGTTTCAGAAGTTGCCCTCGAAGCTCAGGTGCTCATCTTCATACTCTCTCTCAGGACATGCTTACTGTAAACCCAATAATAAGGCCAACACAATTCAAATTCAAACAACTGACAAATCTATTTCACTAACTCGTAATTGGAATTACAAAGGAATTTAAGAACTAGATGGAAATTAAAGAACACCAGTAGAAGGAAGGGATGAGAAGCAGAGACTCAAAGAAAGGGGATGAGAGGACTAGACATTTTTCTCAACAATTTGCATAATCCCTAACTCACATATCACTACCCTTTTTGATGGAACCGTTTCATGCCCACTACTCAACCCGGATTCCAAATTAACCTGGCCCTATTGCTCGTTCTCGGCCCAATAGCTCTTGTCAGCCCAATAACAACTTGTATGACAGTATCTACATTGGGCTGGACTCGGTTGATAACACTTACACAATCCCCTTACTTGTTTTTCTTTTGTATCAGATAAGTCAAGAAATTTCTACTAGTTCATTAGCCATTTGAGCAACAAACTCCTCTATCCAATGATATTAACGAGTTGTTAGAAAATTTTAGGGAGAAATCCAAATTTGTCACCATAGACCATTAACTAGGAGTAAGGTCTCTGAGAATAATTATAAACCTGTACCCATGATATTCTTGAGATTAACTATACTTTTTGTTAAAACTTGTATTTCTAACTTGTGCCTTGATCTTCGCTCTCCTCATCTCTTAATGTGTTTGTGCGTTTGAAATGCAGGGAAATCATGGAAGCATACTCAAAAGAAATCAAGAGCCTATCAATGACCATCGTATGTCAATTGGCCAAGGCCTTAAGGATGGATGAAAAAGAAATGCGAGATCTATTCAGCGATGGTATGCAGTCAATGAGGATGAATTATTATCTGCCTTGTCCTGAACCAGACAGGGCAATTGGCTTAAGCCCTCATTCTGATGCAGATGCCCTCACCATCCTTCTCCAGCTCAATGAAACTGAAGGTCTCCAAGTCCGAAAACACGATATTTGGGTGCCTATAAACCCCTCCCAAATGCTTTGATTGTGAATATAGGAGATATGATGGAGGTAAATAACAACTTTTTACTGAGTAACTTATTTCTCAAAGGGTAGCGATGTAGTGAAAATTGTAGTTTTGGTGTGCAAATTATTGGTTGAGTTTGGTTTTATTCACAGTGTCATACATCATGCTTCACGTATTAAACACTTCTGAATTTTCTTGAAAGGACTTAATTGAGACTTTATGTGTAATGGAATTACACCTTGTTCAAAATGGAAGATAATATTTTGTTAGATAATATGTCTAGTTCGGATAATTAAAACTTGCTTGTTTTGAACAAATTGGTTGTATAAACCTTTTTTTGTTGCTGGTAAAGAAAGAGCTCATATTCTAATAAGATACTCTATTATTGAAAATATCATTAAAATTATTGTGGACGTAAATGATTTATGTGACTTGGCAGATAGTGAGCAATGGTGTCTATAGAAGCATTGAGCACAGAGCGATTGTAAACTCAAATGAAGAACGGCTCTCTGTTGCGACATTCTATTCCATCAACTTTGAATCCGAATTAGGACTTGCACACAGTCTCATTGGACCACATAATCCTCCCATTTTCCGAAGAGTTTCCGTGCATAAATATTTACAAGACTTTTTTGCACAAAAACTCAATGGAAAATCATACCTTGATTACATGAAGGTAGAGGTGAAGGATGACGAATCCTAGGTAGCATTTGATACACTAGTACAAGTTGCTCTGTTGTAATTTTGAGTTCCCCTGTTTAATTACTACAAAGAATAAAAATAGCACACACTTCATTTTTATTGAGAATATAAAGTTTCCTTTCTTGTAGTATTATATTGGTATGATGGAACTAGCATTTTGTCGTGCATAGAATTTTTATTTGTTACTTTGGAATAGTGGCCGGCGGCGATGTAAATATACAAAGACAAAATTATATAATTAAAATATGAAAAAATTACTATTACTTGATAAATACTACTAATACTATATGGTTTTGGAAGAAATAGATAAACCCAAAGCTGAATGGGATCTATAGTTTGAAGGAGTCATTTATATCTATAGGTCTGGTTTCTGCTGTTTCTTTTTCATCAGACGTTAATAATTTTCAATTTAATTAGTAACAAGAGCAAATGGAATCAACGCCGGTGGCAAAAATGAACTTTGGAAAATCTCTGTTAGTTCCAAGTGTTCAAGAGCTTGCCAAACAGCACCTAACCAATATTCCGGCCAGGTATGTCCGCCCAGAACAAGAATCTCCGGTCACGTACGCCGGAGCATCGGTCCCAGTTATCGATCTTCAAAAGTAGATTTCAGGGGATTCCATGGATTCTGAGCTGCAAAAGCTTCACTCGGCTTGTCAACAATGGGGTTTCCTCCAGGTTCCATTTTTTCATAATTTTTTTTTGCTTTGAAAATGGTTCTTAAGGGGTATATGTATTCTAAATGATAAAGCTAATCGATAACTTGTCGACGAAGGAGAGTGGTGTTTAGTAATAGTTGTAGAGAAATTCGATCAACATATGTCTTCCTTAGGATGGCTAGTAGATCATTATCAATTTCATAGTCTACACCTACAAAATAAAAGTATTTATTTGTTATAAAATAATCAATGTTTAAATATTTAATTGACATATATAAATAATAGTTACATATATTATATGTACCCTTCGTCTTCTTTGGCTCATTCAAAATTATCAATTCTGCCATCTGTAAATTTTGACAAAAAAGAAACTTTGTCAGGTTATATACATATAATTGAATTATGAAATACAACACAATCATTTGTGAGATATTAACAGTATGGTAGAAAAAAGAAAACAATATAAACCAAAAATTATATGGTACTTCAAAAAAATGCCTGTAGAACTCATTTTCCCAAATCTCCAATTCATAGACCAAAAAACTAAATAGAAGCATAAATAACACTAACAAAACAAAGAACACATCTGGAGGTATATGCTAGATTTGTTGTCAATGCCAATCCAACATTCCCAAAAAGCAATATGCATATCTCAAAATAAATAGGAAAGCTAATCTAATTGCTCAAAAATTTGTTCATGAATAGATAGAAAAGCATCAATATACGTTGTTACATAATAGAAATTTAAGGTATGGTGTATACACTTGTCGGCTGTTTTGTCAATGAGGGCATGGAGCTTTATGACAACAAAAACTTCTTCCTCTCTGCTAAGTTTCTGCAATTTTATATCTCTGCAAACTTTAGTAAACATTCAGCAGCAGCATAATACCTAAATCAACTATTAGGAGCAAAATATTAAAAAACAACTACAACGAATATCAAGTGGTGGATATTTATTTTTTAAAAGAAGGGTAAGCCACATGGAAAACACGGTATCTTTGAATGTGGGAAGTTCCAGCAAGCCAAATCACAGTGATCTCTTAATATTTGAAGTTCCAGCAAAAGTGAACAATTGGTCAAGAGTTTCTCTGGATGAGGGAAGTTGATTCATCTTACAGCATGGAAGCTAAGGCCAAGATAGGGAGGAGGTATTTTGACATCACAAAACGGAGACACCAGACAAGAAGCAGTCACGGAATTTTGCAATACCAAATTGATTTGTGCGAGAACAACCAACAACAGGAACAACAGTTCAAAGTGCCTACTCCAAATTCCAAACTTCCCAACGAATAAACAGAAAACAGGGGAAACAAAGTGGCTATTGATAAAGAAGAAAACAAATTTACGTGACATAACAGAAACAACAATATCAAGAACAGAGCGACTCATGATATAGAGAATGAAATGAAATAATCTAGATAAAAACATACACAGTAAATAGGAAAACAGAGCAGTTCTTGATAAATAAAGTTAGAGAAACAGATTAATGGACAAACATGTTGGTGGGGCCATTTATAGAGATGACTAAACAATCTGAAAAGGTTTTGCATCAGCTGATAATTAAAGCAATGGAACTTGAGCGTCGGAAAAAGGCTGTTACACCGATCGAGGGACGTTTGAGCAGAAACTATATGTTTCTGGAGGATTAAATTAGGGCTGAGATTATCAGCAATTTTTTTAAATAAATTAATATTTAAGTAATTTTGGTAATTCAACTTTTGACTTGGAGGCTTCCCACTTATAATATATTATGATTCTGGACACGTGCTTCGCACGTGAGTCCTACGAACACATTATTACGATAAGAGTTATATATGTCAAAATCTCATCGTAATGAGTATCACAAAATATTCAAAAAAAAAAAAATACAATTTAAAATAGATGAACTATCGACCTATTCAAATAACATCTTTATTGTATGTCAAATGATTAGACAATCGATGAATCTACAAGATTTGGACAACACGACTTGGTTGGGTAGCTAAAATTAATTCCGAGTTAAATTTTTATGATATTAGGTCCAAACATGTGATATATTAATATGAACAAAAATTAATATACAAAAATGATTGAATAATTCTGATTTTTTGTTTGATTGCGGAAGGAAATTTCTACACACCTTATACTCGATAGTTATACTCTATTATATCATCCAATGACTTTTGAACTTTTAAAAATATATATAGGCAATGATTCATATAAGGGAAATATATATATATATATAATGAATAGAACATGCAAAACAGAACACGAAAATCCAATTATGTAGTCGGGGAAATAACTAAAACACTTACATAATATGATTTAGCTACATATATATCAAACATTTATATCCCTTATATGATTTTTTTTATACATGATGTATTTAACATTTTGAATTTTAAGGGAGAAATGTACTGTCTTACATCCCAAATTGTGTGACAGTCTTGGCTAATCGAGAGTCAATTAGATTAATTTTACGAAGCTATGTTGGATCAAATTAACTCAATATTATAAAATTAAAATACAAATATTAGAAAAATTCTACAAAAAGTATTATTTGTTGTTATTTTTAAAATATTAATTAAGTTTATATAATTTAAATTTCAAGAAATGAAAAATATCACACGAATTGAGACGGAGAAAGTATACCTTTTCGAGTTTCTATGAATTATGAGAATAATTTTGTATTTGATGTTGTAACACTCTTCTATTCTTCGTACCAAATTATTGCTAAAGCTCCTGTGAATCTTCTTCTGCAATCAAATAGGTTTTACAATTGTAATAAGAAGAAAACATGAATAATGATGAAATATGGAAAAACTAACAAAAATTATAAACCCAACATACATAAAATATGAGCTGTAGAGGAAAAAAATTCATTTATAAACTAATAGAGAAATAGTAACAGTTATTGAAATCTTTCACACTTCTTCCATAAAGTTTGTAACAATTGATTGTGGGTTCAGTTTTGTTTTGTTAGAAACTTTTCGTATTCTTCACTAGGGTGCTATTAAAATATATTTTTAACCGATGTAGTTCTTAAGTTGTAAGTCTTTTTGGGCATTTATACAAATAAGATAAAGCAAAATAATAGGAATAAGAATGAAAAAAAAGGAGAAACTAAATAAATAACAATCCTAGCTTTTAATAGTGTGTATTTATATTTTTGTCCATAAATATATAAGAATAATGTTTAATAGAATAGAATATAATAGTATTTATTTATAATTAATGTGTACAATATTTTTGTTCTTCAATATTATGACATTATAAGGACATTTTGGTAATTCAACTTTTGACTTGGAGGCTTCCCACTTATAATATAACTAGTTTTTCGACAAATGTGTTGCACGTGATTATCAATTCAGAAAATTTACGTGAAGAGTTGAATAGTAAGCTTTGCACAAAATATTATTGCTGATTCTTTTGTGAATGTTCAATGTGGATTGTCATATATATTTCTTATTCACACGAACCTATGAAGATGGTCAATGAGAAATTTTATTAGTAAATGCAATAATGTATATATTTATTTCAATTTGATGAGGTTCAATCATGTAATTAGTCGTATCTCAGTAATATTACCTTATAGACGATATTTGTTGTGTACTTTTCTTGTCGCCTAACCAGATGTGCTTTGCACATGTATTCCAAATAATCTTTTTAGATGTCATATGAATATGTGGAGAACAACTACATTTTATTTTTTAGAACTATTTTTGTATATTAATTTTTATTTTATAACTTATAATATAATATATGACATTCTTTTGTTGGCTCTTATATTTGACTTCTCGATTGACAGTGTACATAAATAAAATGTAGTTATCTAACTGTCCGTCCATAGTTAACTGAGAAAAGTTTCCTTTTTTTTTACCGAAAAACTAAAAATTAAAATGGTAGTATTTGATACACTAGTACAAGTTGCTCTGTTGTAATTTTGAGTTCCCCTGTTTGATTACTACAAAGAATAAAAATAGCACACACTTCATTTTTATTGAGAATATAAAGTTTCCTTTCTTGTAGTATTATATTGGTATGATGGAACTAGCATTTTGTCGGGCATAGAATTTTTATTTGTTACTTTGGAATAGTGGCCGGCGGCGATGTAAATATACAAAGACAAAATTATATAATTAAAATATGAAAAAATTACTATTACTTGATAAATACTAATACTGTATGATTTTGGAAGAAATAGATAAACCCAAAGCTGAATGGGATCTATAGTTTGAAGGAGTCATTTATATCTATAGGTCTGGTTTCTGCTATTTCTTTTTTCATCAGACGTTAATAATTTTCAATTTAATTAGTAACAAGAGCGAATGGAATCAACGCCGGTAGCAAAAATGAACTTTGGAAAATCTCTGTTAGTTCCAAGTGTTCAAGAGCTTGCCAAACAGCACCTAACCAATATTCCGGCCAGGTATGTCCGCCCAGAACAAGAATCTCCGGTCACTTACGCCGGAGCATCGGTCCCAGTTATCGATCTTCAAAAGTTGATTTCAGGGGATTCCATGGATTCTGAGCTGCAAAAGCTTCACTCGGCTTGTCAACAATGGGGTTTCCTCCAGGTTCCATTTTTTCATAATTTTTTTTTTGCTTTGAAAATGGTTCTTAAGGGGTATATGTATTCTAAATGATAAAGTTAGGCGATATATATTTGCACCTTCTCCTTTTATTTTATTGGACGTAATTCTTTTTTAAACTTGGCTTAATTTTTGTGCGTCAGCAATATCTATCGGAAATATAACTTGAATTGGTTGAGGGACTTTATAGGTGAAATAGAAATAGTTGAATGACTTTTTGAGGAAAAAACTGTTAGCTGAGTGACAGTTTGAGAAATTAGCTTGTATATTGTTGAATGATAGGTTATAAACCATGGAGTGACACCTTCGATCCTGGAGGATTTCAAGAGAGAGGTTATTGATTTGTTCAAACTTCCAATGGAAGAAAAGAAGAAACTATGGCAACAAGAAGACAGCTTTGAAGGTTTTGGGAATTCATTCGTTGTATCGGAGGAGCAGAAACTTGATTGGAATGACATGTTTGGCATAATGACTCTTCCTCTTCGTATCCGGAAAGTGGACTTGTTTCAGAAGTTGCCCTCGAATCTCAGGTGCCTGTCTCCTTTCTCTATTACTTTATTCTAGAGTTCATTACTTCAAGAGTTAAAAGTGTCAAAATCACACCTAAATTCTTGAGCTTCATATTTAGACTATTGAGAGTGTGAGTTTCAGGGGCATTATAGAAGCATACTCAAATGAAATCAAGAGCCTAGCAATGATCATCGTATGTCAATTGGCAAAGGCTTTAAGGATAGATGAAAATGAAATGAGAGAGCTATTCAGTGATGGTATGCAGTCAATAAGGATGAATTATTATCCACCTTGCCCTGAGCCACACAAAACCATTGGCTTTAGCCCTCACTCTGATGCTGATGCCCTCACCATCCTTTTCCAGCTCGATGAAACTGAAGGTCTCCAAGTTCGAAAAGACGATATTTGGGTGCCTATAAATCCCCTCCCAAATGCTTTGATTGTCAATATTGGCGATATGATAGAGGTAAATAACAACTCTTCTTCAAAAGGACTTAATGTGGACTAAATATAAAGAAATAGTACTAATCGGTTTACTTGGATTGGAAAATATTATATGTAATCTGTCTACGTGTGTTGGCAGATAGTGAGCAATGGTGTTTATAAGAGCATTGAGCACAGAGCAATTGTAAACTCAGACAAAGAGAGACTCTCTGTTGCAACATTCTCTACCTTCAACCTTGATTCCGAATTAGGACCTGCACACAGCCTCATTGGACCAAATAATCCTCCTATTTTCCGAAGAGTTGTCGTTCAAAAATATTTACAGGATTTTTTTGCACGAAAACTTGACGGAAAATCTTACCTTGATGTCATGAAGGTAGAGGCGAGGAATGGAGAATCCTAGGTAGCATTTGATACATAAGTTACTCTTGTCGTTGAAATTTGGAGTTCCACTGTTTGATTACTATAAATAAGAAGAATAGAGTCTCTTCATTACATTATGTGTGACAATTTTTTATTTGTTGCTGAGTTAGATATCATATTTTTTGGGTTGCATGTCGTACGTTGCCTCGTGTGGTGATTATTTTGTTTTAAGGATGTTCTCCTATCTCGAAAATTTTCATGAATCTATTTTTTTGCTAAAAAATACTCTCAAATTAGCTAATGATCATTTGCAATGTAAAATAGTCATATGGCATATTATGATTCGCCACATGGCAAATTCTTGCTTAATCTATCTAAGGAAAATTGAATCAAACGTATAAAACACTTCATATCTAAAAGTTTGATATGTCAGACTTGACGAAGATCACATCGCAGAACCACTGTCAAGTGTCAAGTGAAGTATGTAATCAGAGAGAAGTTGAGAACTCAAGACTAATAAAAAAAGTTCTCAAAATTTGTTTTTTCCTCTTCTTTTAGGAGGTGAATGATAGAGGAGAAAAAGAAATTGGGGAATCAAGAAATTCAGCTCAAACATTCATGTTAGACATGCTAAGAAAGGCATCTTGAATGAAGTCTGTTGTGATCACTCAAAAGACATTTTTGTATTCATTAGTATTAGTATACGTACCATGCGTTGCGCGGATATTTTATAAATAACTACTAAAATTTATTATGCACTCAGTAGTGTATATTTTTAAAATAATGACACAATTCATTAACTTATTTATTTGAGCATGTTAAATTAATATTATTAATACAGAATTTAATAATTATATTATTAAAATATTATGTCTATAGCTACAATTAGCTATTAGAATAATATTATAACAAATTATTTTTTGAATTTTAAAATTGTTTAATTTTTGTTAGTATTTTATTATATTAAAAGAAATACCATCCATGTAATATAATTGGTTTAATTTACTAATTTTACTTAATCAGGTTTTAGAGTTCATGTTTGAGTGGGAATGTAATGGGAAGTTTTAAAACTGCCCATTATATTCCTGTTTTTATTTAAATAAAGAATTTAATTATTATTTTTAATTTTTAATTTGAAAAAAGATCATTCAAATATTTAATTTTTGATTTTTTAAAAAAATTAAATTTTAGTTTCGGTTTTAAAATGGCAATTCATTTTACTTTAATTATTAAAATATTTTATGTAAATCTTTTTAGTGTGAAGTTTATTGTAAATATTTTTCCATAATCTGATTTTTAGAGTTTTGAGTTTGTGTTTGAGTAGGAATTTAATGGGGAGTTTTAAAACTGTTTATATATATCCCTGTTTTATTTAAATAAAGAATTTAATGTTTTTTAAAATTTTAGTTTTAAAATAGATTATTCAAATATTTAATATTTCATATTTATCTTTTAAAAAAAATTACGAATTTGAAATAATTTAAATTAATTATAATTATTGATTTTTAAAACTGATCCCACTATTTTAAAACAATTAACTGCAATAACAAGTGTCCTTTTTTTTTTCTCCAAAGTACAAATTTGTAATTTTTATTTTTAAAAGAGTTTTTCAGTTCGTTAATCTTTTTAATTTCCTTTTGGTTAATTTAAGATACATATATATAAAAAAATTTAAATTAGTTTTTGAATTTAAAATTGTCTAATTTTTGTTTAAGAATTTTTTTTGTTAGTTACTCTTTTCTATTTCTTTTTTTTTTAAAATTTAAAATACATATATAAAAGAATTTTAATTATTTTTTTAATTTTAAAATTGTTGATATTTTGTTAGTTTTTTATTATGTTAAAAGAATACAATTCGTGTAATATAATTGGTTTAATTCACTAATTTTTACTTAATCAAGTTTTAGAGTTTCTGTTTGAGTGGAATGTAATGAGAAGTTTTAAAATTGTCTATTTATATTTCTGTTTTTATTTAAACAAAGAATTTAATTATTATTTTTAATTTTTAATTTTAAAAAAGATCATTCAATTTTTTTTTATGTTTATATAAATATTAAAATTTACAATTTGTGCAATAGAATTTGTTTAATTTATTAATTTTTTAATTAATCAGGTTTTAGAGTTTGTATTTGAGTGGGAATGTAATGGGAAGTCTTAAAACTGCCTATTTATATTCCCGTTTTTATTTAAATAAAGAATTTAAATGTTTTAATTTTTTTAATTTTAAAACAGATCATTCAAATATTTAATATTTAATTTTATCTTTTTATAAATAATAAAATTATTAAAATGGTTATATCACATTAATTTAAAGTAAGTATTCAATAAAAAAATAATTTTTAAAATTTTATTTTCGATTTTAAAATGGCAATTCATTTTATTTTAATTATTAGACAATTTTTTTGTAAATCTTTTTAGTGTGAAATTTCATATTTTTTAAAATTCGTGTATTTTATTGTAATTTTTTTTCTTAATCTCTTTTTATAGTTTGTGTTTGAGTGCGAATTTAATGGGGAGTTTTAAAACTGCCTATTTATATTTTCATTTTATTTAAATAAATAATTTTTTTGACTTTTAGATAATTTTAAATAAATTTAATTAATTAAAATTTCTCATTTTTGAAACTGATCCCACTATTTTAAAATAATTAACTACAATTACATGTGTCTTTTTTTTTTTTTGCAAAATATAATTTTGTAATATTTATTTTTAAAAGATTTTTTTAGTTGGTTACTCTTTTTATTTCTTTTTGGTTAATTTAAGATACATATATAAAATAATTTTAAATTATTTTTAAAATTTTTGTGGTGTTGATATGTGTCACTCTTTTCATATATAGATAGATATAAAGTCATTTTTACTTGTGAAAAAAGACGTCTTACAATTCTCTTGTCGTCAACTATAGATTTGTAGCAATTTGTTAGTTATAAAATTTTGTTACAGATTAATTAATTATTTGTTATCCTCTATCCACAAACACAAATTAAAGGCAATTATATATATATATATATTAGCAGAGTTGTATAACAAAATAAATTTAATTATTTTAAATTTTGAATTTTATTTTAAATTTAATTAAATTCAATTTTTTAAAATGCAATGTTTGCAAGTTAGTGGGGGTGTAATGGGATGCATGGGACGTAGGTTAGTTATGTCTTATATAATAAAAATAGATTGATTATAAGCAATATAAGCAATTAATAATAATAAAT
>JAJOOH010013247.1:0-20069 GCA_029582605.1 Solanum gracilifrons
ACTATCAAAATTTAATAATTGTTTTATTTTTTAATAAATAAATAAAATATGAGAGAAGGTAAAAGAAGGGTTTCAGTAAAATTAATTAATAATATCAAATGATAAAATAAAACAATACTTTCAGTTTTCTACAATTTTTTTATGGCAATAAATTAAATGAGATTGATTGATAGAAAAATTAACATGAAGAAGAATGGTTTATGGTAATAAGGAGGAGAGATACATATGATATTTTATTTTAGGAAAATTGTAAAAATAGAAGGTATAATAATAAATTATGATGGTTTAGAAGGAGGAAGATAAATAAATTCTTTTATTTTAGAAAACTATAAAAATAGAAGTGTCACATTAAGAATTTAAGGAAAAGTAATAAAGTATAGTATTGATGAAGAAAGAGGAAAAGTAATAGATTATAGTAACATTGAGGAGATATAAATAAGATATTTTAAATTGTTATATTATTATTTTATTTGCAGATTTTATATATTTAAAAAATAATAAAAATTTGATTGAATAATAAATGATAATCCTAATAAAAGAGAAGAGTCACATTATTATTTTTTTCAACATTTAACATATCAAAGAAATATTTGAATTTTATGTTCATTCACATGAATATGTTATCACATTAGAATCACCAAAAATAAAAATAACATAGTAAAGAACAATAACAATAAAAAAGAAAAAAATATAAATAAATGAATGAACATGAGACAAAAAATTACGAAAAGGTAAAAGTGAGAATGTTAATACCTAATCTTTCTTTTACCCTTAATCCTTTTCAAACTCATTGTCAACAGACAATAATAAATTTTTGATGGTGAAAATAAAATTATATATTATGTGAGAGATCAAAATTATAATATCAAATACAAGTTGAAAAGAAATTTTTATCCTACCTCATTTTTTTTTGCTTTAACCGAATAGTTGATTGCCTTGAGTCTTGACACATTCAGCAAACTAATGGAAGTAGAATAAATGCAAAGAAAAATCACGTCAGAAGATATAAAATATGAAGAATCAAAAAATTTAAAAAGAAAAAAACCATCAAAAAATTAAAATGATAGAACCAAGACAATAGAAGAACATAAAGACAATAATTTGTAGATCCAAATCTTGATTAGCAAAAATAAATTCAAATAATGACACTATAAAAAATAATGAAGAAAATAATTTCACATCATCATTGTAAGTTCAATAACAATCCAACAACAAATTGATTATGAAAAATAAAAATGCCTACTATGCTCCAATTTCAAGAAAACTTACATTATAGAGAAGTCTCCTTCAATGGGGGATTGTAACACATGTTTATGAATATTAAGTGAATTTATGGAATATGAGAAGAAAGGGAAAAGTTTTGTAACTGATTTGAAATTATGGTGTTTAATTAGTAAGAATAAATATGATATAGTATTATGAGAATTTATGATTTAAGATGTGAATTATGGAGTTTTTAATATAACACATGAATTAGAAAATATGAAAAATCACAAAAATAAGATATGATTTAGAATTATAAGAATTAAAGATCTAAGATATATATTTTGGAGTTTTTAATATAGCACATAATTTTAAAAAAAAATGAAAAATCACAAAAATGAAAAAAAAGATAAATGAGTTTTTTTTTATCATAAAAAGGTGACATATCACTTTGTCTATATCTAACTTTAATATATATAGATTTATGTTTGTTTATATTTTAATTAAATATTTTTGTGAATATTTTAAATCAAATAAAGAGGAGAAGACAACAAACAAATCCTTTTTGAAAAAAAAAATGGATGACAATAAAGGTAAAAGAAAAGTTTTAACCAAAAAAAAAAAGGAAAGTTATTGAGAAGGCTGTTGTAAAGCAAGAGGAAAATGCAAGAATACTTAAACAAGAAATTAAGGCAAAGTGTGATGAGAAGTATAGAGTGGAGAATATTATTTAAAACTCTTCAAGTGTATTCTCACAAGGGTGAAAAGACTACCCTTTTATAGGATTTAGAAAACACATGTTTTCATCCTTTAACCAAATACGTTAGTACAATTATAATAAATACAATAAATACATGCATTACATTAGAGATGAATTAAGAGAAACATCCACACAATAAATCTCCAGTTCTAGGTTCCAAATATTTTATAATAGAACGAGATTCATACCCAACATATATCCCCAACCTTCTTTGGGGACCCATTTTTGTGCGTTGTGGTGGAGCAATTGGAACATATACCGCACAACCAAAGATTCTAAGATGAAAAATGTTTGGCTCCTGACCAAAAATCAATTGTAATGGGGAGATGTCATGATAACTGGTTGGCCTTATGCGCACAAGTGCCGCTGCATGCAAAATAGCATGCCCCCAAATCGAAACAGGCAACTTTGTTCTCATCAACAATAGTCTAGCTATCAATTGAAGACATTTAATCAATGACTCTGCTAAATCATTTTGAGTATGAACATGTGCAACATGATGTTCAACTGTTACTCCAGTGGACAAACAATAATCATTAAATGCCTGAGATGTAAACTCACCAGCATTATCAAGACGAATTATTTTTATTGCATAATCTGGAAATTGTGCTTTTAACCTTATTATTTGAGCCAACAACCTCGCAAAAACCATATTGCGAGTTGATAATAAGCACACATGAGACCATCTTATAGATGCATCTATCAAGACCATATAATATTTAAATGGTCCACATGCAGGGTGAATAGGTCCACATATATCACCATGTATCTGTCCCAGAAATGCAGGGGATTCCACCCCAACCTTAGCCACTGATGGTTTGATAACCAACTTTCCTTGTGAACAAGCAGCACAAGAGAATTTCTTTGATTGAAGAACATTTTGGTTACTTCAAAGTATGCCCATGTGAATTATCAATTATTCTGCGCATCATATTATAACCGGGATGGCCCAACCGGTCATGCCAAATGATAAAATCATTAGAACCAGTAAACCTTTTGTTTACCACGACATGTGATTCAACTGTACCAATATTTGTATGGTACAACCCAGAAGAAAGTGCAAACAATTTTTCATGCACAATTTTCTTCTCTGCATTTATTGTAGTAAAATAAAGGTATTCAACCTTTCCTTCATTCGCAGTCTCAACATGATAGCCATTTTGGCGAATAACCTTGAACTTAACAAGTTTCTTTGAGACTTACTACAATACAATGCATTATCAATTCCAATAATGCTCCTCCAGGTAGTAATAAGGCCGCTCTTCCAGAGCCCTCAATCAATTTTGTACTACTGGATATTGTATTAACATATGCCTTTTTCATTACCAAATGAGAGACATATTTCTTTTCTCTTAGTATTGTATGAGTTGTGGCACTGTCCAGAAGGCACATATCTCCATTACTCATCTTGGATCCAACTGAAGACTGGAAAATTTTATTTATCTTCATAAAAATAAAAATACATAATAAGAAGTACGAAACTTAACAAAAGAAATCTTAATACATAAATTTTAATTAAGACATTAAAAATACATAAAAACATTATTCATTTCCCAGTTCAATTATCAATCTTCAGTTGCGATCCCCAAAGAAGTCCTCAGCTTCTAGATGAGTAATATCATCGAGCCCATCAAAAGCATCATCTTTCAATGCTAAATTTGCGTCAACATTCTCATCATATTTTTGAGAAGATCCTTCCTTAACATCATCTTTGAGAGTCAAATGTGACTCTACTCGGGCATTAGAAGATGAGGTACCGCCTTTATTCCCTTTCCTTTTGAAGGAATTTTGATACAGCCTGACAAAATGCTCAGGTGCCCGACATTCATTTTTCCAGTGACCTTTAAGGACACAACGATGACAGTGATCGCCCTTGCCTTTTGAAGGATTATTTTGAGAACCCATATTGTTTTCCCTTTTGTTATGACCACCACCTCGATGATTATTATATTATTTTTTGCCTTCGCCCGCGCACATTATCATGGCCCCGATTATTTTGTCTTATTTCAGACTGGCCATGTGCTTTTACTCCGTGTGCCTCCGATAATGGAGCACTTCCAGTGAGACGGGCTTCATGGTTTTTCATTAAAAGGTCATTATGTTGCTCAACCACCAAAATGCTGAGATTTTTTCAGAGTATTTTTTAAAACCTTTTTCACGGTATTGCTATTGTAATATCATATTAGAGGCATGGAAAGTAGTTAGTGTTTTTTCCAACACGTCCTCATCTTTTATAGTTTCCCCACATAATTTCAATTGGGAAGTTATTCTAAATACAACAGAGTTATACTCAATTACGGTTTTATAATCTTGAAACCATAAGTGCATCCACTCATAACGAGCCCTTGGCAATACCATTGCCTATAGGTGGTCATACCTCCCTTTCAAACCTATCCACAATTTAAGTGGATCTTTCACTATTAAGTATTCAACCTTCAGGCTTTCATCAAGATGATGGCGAAGAAAAATCATAGCTTTCGCTTTATCCTGACTTGATGCCTTATTTCCTATGATTATACAATCACCAAGACCCTTAGCGGTAAGGTGAATTTCAGCATCAAGTACCCATGACAAATAGTTCTTTCCAGAAATGTCAAGTGCCACAAATTCAAGATTTGATAAATTCGACATGATGAAAACTGACTCGGAAAGAAAATTGATCAACTTTTAGGAAAAAAGATAATTCCGAATTAACTAGGTCTTAATTGGTTAGAAACTCGTGCTGATAATGTGTTGTAAAACAAGAGGAAAATGCAAGAATACTTAAACAAGAAAGTAAGGCAAAGTGTGATGAGAAGTATAGAGTGGAGAATATTATTTAAAACTCTTCAAGTGTGTTCTCACAAGGATGAAAAGACTACCCTTTTATAGGATTTAGAAAACACATGTTTTCATCCTTTAACCAAATACGTTAGTACAACTATAATAAATACAATAAATGCATTCATTACGTTAGAGATGAATTAAGAGAAACATCAACACAATTAAGTGGATAACAAAGACATTAATAGTGGAGTAATAGTGAGGAGAGAGAAAGTGTAAGTGTAGCTATTTTTCTAAATTAAATGAGAAAAATATTTAAAATTTGAGAAAAAAGATAAATTGAGATCCTGGAAGCATGCCATATCAGCGATTTCACATCCAGCTTTATATATATATATATATATATATATATTGTAATTAAACCTTTATTGTTCATAAATGGTGATTTTCTTTCTATTCTTGCAATGCAATTAATGCTTAATATATTGAATATACTATTAAATTATATTGTATTTAGTGTGATGAAAAATAAAAAAAATTGAGAAAATAGATAAATTGAAATTCTGGCTTCTAAGAGTTGCCACATCAGCGTTTTCACATCCAACTTTATATATATATATATAGATTTTTAAAAAATTAATGAAAATATTTAATACTATTGTTATTGTGATCTTGAATATGACATAGTTAATATGTAAAAAGTTAAATTATCAAAAAGTAAAAATACATTTAAAATGAATTAAGAAAATAATACAATTAAAATTAAAATGAAGCAGTCGTTCATGTTTTTTTATTAAGGTGATGATGCGGCATCCCACAGATACTCCTTATAGTGCGATTGACTTAATAATTTAGAAATTTAAAATTCATATTAAAGTTTCAACACACTGACGAGAGTTGATGCTGGCAACTACAGTATTGGTTATGATGGATAATAATCTAATTCAAGATAATAGTGAATGATGACTGATAATATATAGTGATGGTTAGTTAATAAAGGTGATTGTCGATTGTAATTGTGGTTGAT
The DNA here is from genome assembly GCA_029582605.1 of Solanum gracilifrons. Lineage (NCBI taxonomy): Eukaryota > Viridiplantae > Streptophyta > Magnoliopsida > Solanales > Solanaceae > Solanum > Solanum gracilifrons. The sequence continues at coordinate 5,754 of JAJOOH010013247.1, forward strand.
AATGATGAATATAAAAGGTAATTTATGGTGGTAATATTTAATTAATTATGATTATTCACGATAATGGTAATTTTAGTTGAGGAGAGTGGGTGGGTAGCAATAACAGATTTACTACCTAAATTGGATCTTAATCATCTTATGTTCTACAAAGGTTGATGGCTTGATGCTAAGTTATTTACTCAAATGAATAGAGATTAATTCCTCACTTAATACAATTTTTTTCCTCTTGTTTAGTGGTGCATCAATATAATTGCACCTCTAGATCATTAACTTTCGTTTACATAAAAAATTTGAATAGACACTTTAATGATATTTAAGTATTGTTATAATCTTATTATTTGAATCTATTTGGACACATCAGTAGTTGTAAAAACTTAAAAAAAAAAAAACACATTTTATAATTAAGACATAGATAATTAAAATTAAAATTTAAAAAATAAATAGATTTAATTTAGACCATTAAGATTTGTTGAATGATATGTTTGTTTATTTCCTTGTTAGACATATTATATTTGGTAGGATATTAGACATACTTTCGTACACACATATGTTAGATATTTAATTCCAGCAAATCAACCGATTACATCAAAATGTTGAAATAATCGGTCAAGTTAGGATAAACTAAACAATATTCTACTTTAATATACTTTTAGCTAGGTATACTTATCACTTTTGATAATCATAGGCTAATGATAATCATTTCTTATTATGATAATATTTGTTTACCTCTACTTTATGGTTCTCCATGTTCCACACATTAATTAGTCCAAAGTAAGAATCACTTACGCCTTGATAAGAAAAAAATAAAGTTTGTTTTTTAAATTAAGTTGAAAAAGGAAAATTAGCCAATCAACTCAAAGTCTCAAACTTGGCATCTATCTTGATGAACCAAGAGAATGGAATCACATTCTTAAATGTCTTTAATGACTACTCCTTCCGTCTCATTTTAGTTATCATATTTTTCTTTTACACAATCTTTATAAAATTATAAATAATAAGTATTTTGGAAATTGACAAATTTATTAGTTATATCTTAATTTTGTAAATTGATAAATATTTTGGGATGAAGTGTTTAATAATGTTGAAAGCTAATACGGAATGGATGAAGTTTTTTTTTTTTTTTTTGCTTTGGAATTGGAGGGATTTTATTTATTTAATAGTAGGTTCATTCATACAAAAAGGAACTGATCTAAACGATATAGTTCCATTCGTATCTCCTTCAAGAGCTTTTAAAGTAAAGGAAGGAGATGCTTCAAAAACAAATAACTTGTTCATATGCATATTTGGATCCATAGTCTTCCTTCCATATTCTGCTAATATGTCCGTCACTGAGTTAGCCTCCCTCATTATATGCTTCATAGTTGATCCTCCCATCAGTAGGAGCATTGACCTGCAATCCGAATAAATGTGTGAGTGTATTGGTTTAGAACTTTCTAAGGTGTTAAGTAATACTTGAGAGTCGGTCTCCACGAACAAATGGTTAATGTTTATTTTCTGTGCTAGATTCAAACCATGGAGCAAAGCTAGTAGTTCCGCATGATGGACATTAACGACTTTTACTTTGCAAGAAAATCCTACAATCTAACTGCCTAGATGGTCCCTTATAACTCCATCGGTTCCACCCATTTTCGAGTTTTGATCAAAGGAACTGTCAATATTTAGTTTAAGCATTCCTTCAGGCGGTCGGTGCCATGCTACAGGGGTCATAAATGGAGGCAGTTTCTTTGGTTGGGAGTGAACTAAATGGTAGTACTCTATTGCCTGGAACGAGATATTTTGTAGAGTACTGGGCAGTCTACTAATGTTTTTATTTTTAAAGAGCTTATTGTCTCTATTCTTCCAGTTATTCCAAAGAATTATCAAGACTAGGCAAGCCGTGGTCACTATCTGCGAGTTTCCTAGCCAAGTTTACTGCCTTGATGAGCATAATTTTTGAATTTCTTTGTGAAAGTTTGGTCCAGAGATGATAATGACATACTTATTCCATTTATGTTTTGCATCTGGACACTCCATAAAAATATGAGTTACATTTTCTTCTTCATTTGTACAAGAGTATCAAGTTTTATATCTTATTATGTTCCTATTAGACAAAGCTAAAGCTGTAGGGAGCTTTTCTAAAGTAAACAACCAAAGAAATTTTTTTACTTTGTTTATAGCTAAGGTTTTCCATATCCAGTTGTGGTTGATGTTCTTATTGATACTAGGATTACCAGTTTCAGATAAATAGATATCGTAAGTCCCTTGGGTGCTAAAGTCTCCATCGTTGCTTCTATTCCAATAGTAATTGTCACTTTTTCGGGAGAGGTTTGGATGTAGCTAGGTATATATTTTGTATTGCCTCACTTATTGTTCTAGGAATCTCGAAGGATAATTTGGATAAGTCCCAGTTATTATTAATGATGAGTTGAGATACTGATGCGTTGGAGTCGTTTTTATTTAAAGGGCCTTCGATTACTTTGCGCAAAGAGTTCGAGGCTTCAATCCAGTTGTCATCCCATATCTGAATTTTATTTCCATTTCCCACATTTCATGATAGTCCCTTATGGAATAAGGGAAAGGTTTTACTAAGACTTTTCCAAATATATGAGTCGTAGGGATAGTACTTCATCATATTACCTCTTCTCCTCTTATTATATTTGTTTTTTAAAACATTTTCCCATAGATGGTCCGAGTTGTTAAGAAGTCTCCAATTTAGGCAGGCTAGTAGAGCAAAAATTTTTCCGATTGTTTTTTGAATTCCTAGTCCACCCTCTTTAATAGGTGTAGTCACAAGATCCCAATTTGCCAAATGGAGTTTCCTTTTTTCTGACGTTGATCGCCAGAGAAAATTTCTTTGTATTCGATCTATATGCTTACAAGTTTCTTTGGGAAGTAAGTTGCATTGCATGGCATAGGTCGGGATAGATGCGAGGATTGATTTAACTAAAATTGTCCTTCCTGCTAGAGTTAAGAATCGAGCTTTCCATCCTTTTAATTTGTTGTTCATGTTATCTATAATGTATTGATAATCTGAACTTTTAGGGTGGTAGCTAGTTATGGGTAACCCAAGATATTTCTCCAACCTATTTTTTTGTCGGATGTTCATAATAGTAGAGAGCTCATTTTTATTTTCTGTAGAAACATTTGTTGAGAAGATAATTGAGGACTAATTAAAATTTAATTTTTGCCCTGATTGTGTTGAGAGCGTGTTAAAGATCTGAATTATCGTGGCCGCATTTTCTTTATATGTTTTTGCCATAAGAATGATATCATCAGCAAACAGTAGGTGGGAGATAGGTATTCCTATTCTTCCCATCCTAACCAGTTGGCAGTATTGCTGATGAGTAGAATAATTTATTAATCTTGTTAAAGATTCCATGCATATTATGAAAATATAAGGAGATAACGGATCTCCTTGTCTAATGCCCCTAGATGGAAGAAAGTAGTTCGTGGGGGTACCATTAACTAGGACTGAGATAGACGAAGTGCTTATGTAAGACATTATGAGATTAATAATATTTTTAGAAAAATTTAGGATGGTAAGAGATTGTTTTACGAACGACCACTCTAATATGTCGAAAGCCTTTTCTAAATCAATTTTTAGTAGCATTTTTCCAAACTTTCCTTTTGTTTTTTGGAAAGAATGTATGGCTTCTTGGACTATAAGTGCATTATCGACAGCTCTTCTTCCGGGTATGAAACTACATTTCTGGGGGCTAATGATTTTATCTAAGTAAGGCTTGATTCTGTTTACTATAATTTTTTTTATGGTTTTATAAATGGTGGTGTTACAAAGGCTAATGGGTCTATAATGAGTAATTTGTTCCGGATTTTTTATTTTAGGAATAGGGCAAATGAAAGTTTCGTTTAATTCCGAGGGGACAACGAAAGTTAAAAAAACTTTTTCACAAATAGATATGATAGATTCCTCTGTATCTTTCTAATATTTTTGGAAGAACAATGGATGTAGTCCATCCGGACCGATGATTTAAGAGATTTGATATATATGCATAGAGTTCACTAACATCAAAGAAAATTTCACTTGGCTATGCTCTCATGGATCCTTTCTTCATGGAGAAGAATAACGATTCAACATCATATACCATATATATTTGATTCTCTTTTTCATTTTTGATTTTTACTTTTTCCAAGTATCTTTTATTTTTGTAACTATAAATCTCGAAATCTTAACTCTTGATTCTTCTGTTTGCTTACCCCTTTTAAAGGAATTATAAATATGATGTGATTATCATACTTCTCAAATGTCACATGGAATGAAATTACATCACTAGATATATAAGATAGTACTATTATGAATGAACCTCTATCATCCAAATATTTGTATATATCTAGACAACCACTATTTGGAGATGGGTGGGGGTAAGGGCAGTGTGGTGGGGATGGGGGTTATGTGGGTGCGGTAAAAATGAGGTGATGATGGGGATATACGATCAATGTGAAATGTTATTTGTGGAATTTATTTTTCCTGCTTCCACGAAAATTCATTTTTCTTCATTTTAAAAAAACATATTTTTCTAAAAAAAATGTTTTTGACCAAAAATTGAAAATACATACCTAATTAACAACACACTCATATCATCCTTCTTAATTAGTTTCTAAGACAAGGTAACCAAAGTGGTCCAATTTTATTACCATATACCTTTTAGTTGCACTCTATGTTTACACCAAACAAAAGAGCATAATTATGCCCTTTTTATACAAACATGATTTCGTAATTAAGTGAAATATATTTTACTTAAACCTTTATCGGCTTAGGTTAAATAATTACTTGTTTCAGACTTGAGAGTAAATATATGCCTGGTACGAGTAAGTATTTATCCCAATTTATAGCTTGCGCTTAGAACTTCAAAAAACTATACTATTCCCTATATCCCTATTTACTTGTTCATTTTTTACTTGATACACCTATTCTAAAAAATTGACATTGTGAGTTTATCATTTTGCTCCTATTAATTAATAGAATTACAAAATCAATTTACTCATTAAAGAGGTTCTACCTTTTTCAAAAACGTTAACTCTCTAAATAAATTAAGGGTATAATAGATAAAAAAATATATTATTTTTTCTTAATTTGTCAAAAATAATAAGTAAAAAGAGACTAATTAAAGGTTAAAATTGAATAAGTAAAAAGGAACCGAGGTCTTTTACAGTAGGAAAGAGAAGGGGCCGGGCAGCTAGGAGGCTAGCTAGCGTGTTAAAGATTAATAGAATAGCTTTCTACTTTATGCTTTAAAATTTACACTTTTGTACCTTGTTAAGTTATACTTATAACCTTAATTTGTAATTGTATCCAGCATTAGCATTTAATAATTTCAGGTTTTGACATTTCATATAAGTCATATTGTATTAATTATTGTGTAATCATTTGCACTTATCCCCTTATTTTGTCTTCGATTGTCTATAATTTTTGTCTCTCAAGACAATTTTTTTTTGCAGGACAAACACTTATATATTTTTGTATATAATATTTCATAAATCATGTCTTGCGAACATATTGTTGATGCAAATTAAAGTCCAAAAGTTAGTGACTAGTGACAAAGTTTGATAGCACAAATAAGAAGTAAAATTAGAATTTTTACCTAATATAGACATATTATTGAGAACAATAATATTGTGTTACTCTAAGGCATGATTACATTTTGCCTAGAGAGTTCCTTTACTAAAAGTTGGTCACTCTTTTTTGAAAAGTGGCAACCACAACACCATAAACTTTATTTCAACTTTGTGATACTATTTATTACCTAGTGTTTTCATGTGGAAGATTCAAAGAGGACATGTTGGTTGAATCTAATAAATATATGTTGGATCATAAATTATTATTTGGCTCTCCATTAATCCACTGTGCTTCTTTGACATTCTCAAGGGGTGGGTAGGTGAATACAAAATGGGCTGACTATACTTTGCACTATCTCATGTTTTGTCTCTTTCAATTCTCCAAAATAAGGAAACTTCCAAATTATTCATATCAAATTGGAAATATACTCCAATTAAAATATAATGCTTTGTTGTAAAACAAAAAATATATACTCCAATTAAAAATAAGGAAGATTAATGTTACAAAGCTAAAGTGACGTCCTTTTCTCAGCGGGCTGGAGAGGACAGATCAAGCAGGATTAATATGTCTAGGTTGACAAGCTTCTAAAGATCATGATTAGGTGTACATGACAATTTAGACAAATCTCACATTGGAAATGAGAAGAAAGTGAAGAGCTTTATAAATTTATTTGGACTTAAACCTAAAGCAAACAATACGTGTCATGAACTTGGATCGTAATAGTCAAATTTCAAAAGCTAAGAGAAGTACCTAGCTAAAATTATTATTCTATTTTTTGAAAGTTAAATTATACTTTAAGCATACAATTGTTGTATCAAGTTGGACATTATTTAAGCACCAAGAACCTAATAGGCTTTTGTTACTTTTTCCTCTCTCTCTTTATAAGTAGGTAGGGCATCATATGTAACTTGTACATGATTATATATAGTTGATGCATGAAATGATAATTTAGTTGAAAAATATCAAGTCTGACTTTGCATGACATATTAAATGCATTTTGTGAATATAATATAGTATTTTTGTTGTGAATATACACTTCATAAATCACAAACTAGATAATTTTGGGGAATCTTAGTGAGTTTTAAAGAAAAGTTATCTGCTTGATAATTTTTGTATGACAAAAATAAATTAAATTACTGATCAAGGCTATTACGTTATAATAAGATTGAAGAGCATACAAAATGGCTAAAGAATTTTTTTCATATAGTATATGAGTCCAATTATATTACTCCAAAGTATATATAGCAAGAAAATGAACAAAGAGAAATAATGTTATTAACTTCATTATTTGAAACAAATCTTCTATGAATATATGTAAAGATGGTAAGGATTTTTTCGGTTATAAATGGTAAAACATAGACAATCTAATTCGACATGACTTTAGGATTATGAAGTTTAATTGGGGTATTTTTGTAAAGTTGGGTAACAATAGGAGAGCATATATATTTGGTCCTACAGTATAACTAAGGACAAAGTCAATCAATGAAAGTAGATCTAGGGGTATATTTGACCCTTTCCTCTTGTAACAAAATATGTATTTAATTCATCAGTTCGGTTTATTTTCTTTTTTATTTTTTTAAAAATATAATCAAATCAAATATTATCGATTTTAAAAAAAATGTAAAATCAAATTAAATAAATTGATTTATATAAACGATTTAATTCAATTTTTATCCTAACCACGAACAATCCCGATAGAGCAAATCGAATCAATTGCTACTATATCAAAAAATGATCTTTAACGGTAATTAATTAACAGTAATAGCTTAATTATCGCTAAAAACATATTTTTAACGGCATTTAGCACTTATTGTAAGTGTCCCTAAAGCCTATAGTGACACTGGATCCAATGACAATTAACTAATACTAGTAAAAGTTTTATCACTCTTTGTTAATGTGTATATTTAGTGCCGCTAAAAGTTATTTTTATTGTAGTGTGCAAAGACATGCCTCAACACTACTGTTTTTATTTCTATATCACCAGTCAACAACCCCACTTTGTATTATTGCTTAACTTGATCGATCATCCATTAAGAGTGGTGCAAATCATAAGCAAGTAGCAACAACATCAATAATTGAGCAATTATCCTCATTGAACCAATGATGAACACAAACTCTTACCCCAATTATTTTATATTTTGTTCTCCATCTTTTGGTATTACCTCCTACAAAATTGATTTCATCCCATTTTCAAAGTTTTAATTACTTGTTTAAAGAATTGTACACATATTCTAGATTGGTATGTTTGTGTCACGCCCCCAAAGTTATGACACTTAAAAGCAAGTTAATAATATAAAAAGAATGTCACGCTACTTAAAGTAACTTTGAGCATGTGTTATATATTTGTATTTTCTCTTGACGTTAGTTCTTTGACTTATTTCTTGGTAGTCCTCATATTTTATAATTGGAAATCGAGAGATCGAGAGCAATCTTCAACTAAATTATTTTTTGTAAGCATATACAAGACAAACTTATATTTCTATTTTGTATTTTCAATTGGGTCTCTTACGTAATTGTATATGCAACGGATAAAAAATTCAACAAAGTGATTGTTTGTATGTATATGTAATACATCAAAATTGTATAAATAGTGTATAATCATGTATATATAATACTGATTTAGTATCAATTAAGTAAAATTAGTTGGGGATATACATTGTAATTATTTAGTAGGGGTATGAATGTAAAGGGTATATGTTTGTAATTATTTTACTTTTATAGGGTATTTGCTTCAGTGGCGGATCTAGGATTTAGAGTCTGTGGGTGCCAAATAAACTTATCGATTAAATTAATTTTATATTTGATTAAATTAGTCGTCTTTTCGATATATATCATAAATCAATCAATAAAATATAAATAATAAGATATTACAAATCCACACTCCACACTAAAAGCATGAAGTTAACAAATTTAAAACTTTCAATAATATTACTATTTACTAATACTAGTATACGGCTATTTTACTTAAAAAATGAATCATTAAATAGTTTTACGCATTTAAAGATAACAATAAATATAAATATGATTTATGTGAAGTGTTTGTTGGTACACATAAAATTATATTTCTTGCAATTCTTTCTTGTCTAAATTATTAATAACATTTTTTTATATTATTTCATTTTGTTACTTTAGTTTTGAAACGAATTCACAGTGCAAATATTTTTATTTTATCTCTATCACTCTTTTTGTAAATAATTTTATATTGTGTATTTTAAATAGTTTTGTCATATAGGATTTTAGTAATCGAAATAAGATTATATTAATTAATAGTGTTAAATTGAGATTTTGTATTCAAAATATAAGAAGAAATGTTATGTTTTTTCAATGTTTAAAGCTTTTGAAAAAGCTATCGATACTTGTAAGAATTATCTTTTTACATGCATAAAAAGCTATCGATACCTGTAAGGATTATCTTTTTATATTATATGCATGTGATAAGATACAAAAAATTCCTTTCATTTTATTTTTAACATATAATTTTATATTTAATTAAATTAAGTTTATAAAATTTCCTATATGAAATTTTAGTACTTTTGAATTTTTTATTATGTTGCTAAATTTATTTCATTTTATTAGATTTGATGATTTTATGCATTAAGAATTAAGTTACATGATATTATCTATTGCATGGTTTCGTTATACATTATCATTGTCCTCTTTATTAAATTCTTTTTCTACAACGATATTTTTACCAACTTTTCATTTATAGTTCAAATAAATAATAATGTTATTCTTAAATTTCGAATTTAAATTAATTATCTTACACATAAAAGTTTGATTTTTATCTTTAAAACGAAAATATTAACATGAAAATTTGAATTTTATTTTAAATATGTTTCTTGAATATTTTTTCAATTAATTATTTTTATTTTTGTCGTTATTTAGTAAGATTTCAATTACATGATCTTATTCATATAATATTTATACTTATTTTTTTAGTATTTCAGAATACTTTCTTATCTCAAATTTAAATATTTATTCGTTTACATTGAAATTGTTTTATTTATATATTTTTCATTTTCTTGTTCATGTCTATCGTTATTGTGTTAACCTTATGCCATATATTTTTTCACTTATATCCTTCTATAATTCATATTTTAATATTACGTATATAAATATATAGTTTCTTAGTTTCAAAATACTATTTGTTTTTTATTATGCTTTTACTTTCTTAGTAAAAATCTTTTCATTGTTTAAATTCAACAAATGTAATTTCATTCACTATATGAAATATAATATCATCCAAATTAGAGAGAGAATGAAGCATATATTGTCAAAATTTAATAACTTTTTATCATGGTTTTTTGAAGTTTGAACCCCCTGTTTACTTAATGTTGTTGTGACTCGTAAATAAATGATTATTCAATTTATTTATTTTTAAAAAAAATTATCAATATTCTGAGTATATTATTTTTGCATTATATGCAATGAGATATGTAAATGTTTTTGTACTATTTTCGATTAAAGTATACAAAAGGAATTTTAGATAATTATCTTAGAATTTCTACAATTATATAACTAAATATATCCATGATGAAATATGTGAGCTTTTTTCTTAAAACTATGTCCACGACAGTTTTTACGTCTCATATTATATATAACAAAAAGATATTGATTAATACATATTTTTCATAAGCGTGAAATTTTAAAATTATTTTTATTCTCTATTTTATTGGATAGAGTTCTTCCATTGTCTAAGTTTGTTAACAATAATGTTTAGCATTTAATTATTTGCTCTATTTATGCCCTTTTTTTCATCAAACAAAAAATATAACCCCATGATATCTTCTCTAACTGTTTTTCACAATAAGTGTTTAGTATGTGATTACACATGTAACCTTTGAATTTGTCTTAATCAGTGGAACCGTTTCACAAAGTTATTTTTTTTATTAAAAATAATTTATTTAATTTCAAATTCTTTTTTCTATATAACTTTTGTGTACCTAACTTGAATATATGTGTACCTAAATATGAAGTTTTTTTTTTGACAAATAAATAAACAAAAGAATAAAAATAAACTTCTATTCATGAAGAGGTGATATGAAAATTATGTATCAAACACTTTTCAAACAACTATGGTCAATATAATGATAGTTAGTAGCACATTAGAATTTTCTGAATGAATGACAAAATTAAAAATTTACATATTTCTTCTTGTTTTATGACTCCAACATCATTATAAGCAAGAATGAATGATTGAATATACGTATTTTCTTCTTCAGATGATTTAATTAAATATAAATTAAGAACTTTTAAGGTTAATAGAATTTCATACCTTTTCAATGCACTTAAATTACTGACGACATGAGTTGATTTTAAATGAAAAAATATTTTTCATAATAATTCTATTAGCAATCCTCACAATTTAAATTTTATTTATAATTTAAAAGATATAACAAAAAAGAAAACAAAGACTCTCAAATTTTGAGTTTTACCTGATTGGTGGAGAATTCTTCGGTCTGTGGTAAAGTCCTAGAAGTACTTCACCCCTAAAGAAATCAAAATTATAATTTTATAACGTGGATACAAAAAATACATATACATAAAATAAAAAAAAGGATGAATCAATTGAAAATACATTTTAAATTCATTTTGTAATAACACAAATATAAAACAGAGAACAAACATATGATTTTCAATATTTTTTTTTGTATTAACATAATCATTCTTCTTCTTATTCTTCTTCTTTTTTTTTTGGAGGCTTCTGTAAATCGAAGACTTTTAAATTTTTATAGAGAATCAATATGGAGAATGATACGGAAATAGAGAATCAAAGAGAGTAAAATCAATTATTGAGAGATTGGGAAAAAAGATTAAAAGCTATATTATATAGCTTTAAACGTGGGTGGCAGTTTTAAGACTTTTGAATTGGCAGTTTTTTTTTTTTAAAACTTTTGGACAGTTTTTTTTTTTTAAAAAAAACTACACGTCACGTACCCCATTACCCCATTTATATACTCACAAATATATGGGATAAAAATAAATATTCTAATTAGAATAAATATAAGAGTCCAATAAAACTTAAACATTAGAAATAGTTATTTATAAAAGAATAAAGAAGAGTTATATTATTTATGGTAACTTTTTAATCTTAAAAATAATCCGTTCAAAATATTAATTTTTAAAAATTTTAAAATTTAAATTTAAAACTACTAACTAATGCAAATATCTAACCAGTTATTTCTAAATGAATAAAAAGAATAAAGAAGAGTTATATTATCTATGGTAACTTTTTAATTTTTAAAAATAATCCGTTCAAAATATATTGATTTTAAAATTTTTTAAAATTTAAATTTAAAATTACTAACTAATCAAATTTAAATATTTTAAAATTTAATTTTTAAAACTAAAAAATGGAGAATTTTTGTGGTGTTGACGTGTGTCATTTTTTCTTCTCCTTTTACATATAGATAGATTATAAATATTCATCATTCATTTATAATTGTCCTCGACGAGTTTTCATATTCTGAAAACGATCGATAATGACATCATTACTAACATTTATAAATACATCACGCTCTATGTAACACACTAGATAATCATTTAAATATTGATTACCAATACTATTCCGCACTTCATTTTTTAAGTGCTTCATTGACGAAAATGCTCTCTTCACAGTTGCCGTAGCAACATGTAAAATCAAAGTCAACTTTACAAGTAAATAAACAAGTGAATAAGTCTCCGCAAGATTTGCTTCAACCAATGCCTTCGCCAAATCACGAATTCCTTGCAAGTTGGAGAACTTGGGATTATATACCACTTCGCATATGAATAATGAAGTATCGAGTTGATAGCTCAAATCTCGAATTTTTCCATCATCAAACTCACTTGGATAACACTTTGCTAAAGTCGTGATTTTACCTTTGTCAAAATTAGAGAAAGAATTGACCGGATTCAGGCTACCCATCCCAAGAAGCAAATCACCACTCACTACATCAAAACGGTCATTAAGCTCTTGAAGTTGCACATCAATGACAGCAAAAAAGACTTCAACACTCAAGTGGTGCGCATAACTAACACCCGAAGACTTACGCTTTGACTTTCCGGGAAAATAAGACTCATTCAACTTGGGAATCAAGATATCATGCACATCACGAAATGAGGAAACATCATCCAACAAAGATTCCCATCCATTTTCCCTCATATCTTGCAATTTTTTCTTTGTAATATTAAGAAACTCCACGGCATTAACAATATCTTGATCTTTTTTTTGTAAAATCTTACTCAACTCATTTGACATTGCCAACACTTTCAACATCAAGTGAAGCACAAAAATAAATTTAAATATTTTAATCTTTGTCAAAAGATACTCCGCTAGATTTCTATCACTTGATGTGGACCCTTCAAGTTCAATCACTTCAAGAACATGAACAATAGATGAGAAAATAACAATAAAGTTATCTAAAGTTTTGAAATGTGATCCCCAACAAGTATCACTTGGTCTTTGAAGTCCACGTTCTTGATGTAATCCTTGGCCTTTGGAACTTTACCGGATTCAAATAATTGCTCTAACTTTTTGGCTTGGTGATCACGAAGTAAGTCTCTACGCTTGAAAGATCCTCCAACAACATTCAACACATTACTAACATGATCAAAAAAGTCTTCAACATCCAAATGTTTTTTAGTAATAGCCACTAGTGTTAGCTGCAATTGATGAGCAAAACAATGAATGTAATATGCCGATGGACTATCTTTCATAATCAAAGTTTTGAGCCCATTTATCTCTCTTTTCATCTTAGTAGCCCCATCATAACCTTGTCCACGTATTTTGGATGGACTTAGTGAGTGAACAGAAAGCAAAGAATAAATTGCTTTCTTCAATGAACATGTCGTTTCACTAACATGGACAAGACCGATAAATCGTTCAACTACTTCACCATTCTTATTAACAAAACGCAAAACAAGAGCCATTTGTTCTTTGTGAGAGATGTCTTTTGACTCATCAACTAATATACCAAAGTAATCTCCATTCAAGTCCCCAATTATTGCTTTCAATGTTTCTTTTGCACAAGCATTGGCAATATCTTTTTGAATCATAGGACAAGTCAACGTATCATTTGTGGGGCATTTTCCAATATCACTTTTCCCACATCCGGATGTTTGTTCCCATGCCATCGCAAAAATCCTAGAAAGTAGCCTTGATTAATTGAAGATTCACTTTCATCGTGACCTCGAAAAGGTAATCCATATTGCAAAAGAAGTCTTGACACATCAATTGAGGCTTCCAAACGCATTTGATACTCATTTTTTAACTTTTAAGCATGCTTATCAATAACAACTTGAATTGATTGATGATGATTTGACAAATCTAGCATCTTGTTGAAACATTTGTCATGAATACTATTAACATCACCAACATGTTTACGGAATCTTTCAAGTGCCCTATTCCAACTCCTAAAACCCATTTTTGTGTAAAACTCACTTGTACTTCCATGGAAAAAATCATCTTTGAATAAATAACAACATAGACAATAGACAGAATCTTTCTCCACGCTATACTCCAACCATTTAGAATATGGACCTTCAAACCAAATTTTACAAAATTGACGCATTCTTTTTCCAATTTCAGTTGGAGGATATGAATCCATTTTTGGTTGACAAGGCCCTTTTTGAATATAATGTTTCCTCACTTCATCCTTTATTTGAGGGTTATAGTGAGCAATTGTACTCTTTTTCCTGGATCGGCTTCAAGTGAATCTAAATTAAGGTCATCTATAAGACTAGAAGGATTGACATTCGTACTAGAACTTGCTTGAGAATGG